>JBBPOL010000652.1:0-11262 GCA_038091435.1 Leccinum variabile | reverse complement strand
CGCCAGGGGGACCCTCTAGGTCCTCCAACCAGTCCTCCGTCACCTCGGCCGAGGTGGAAGCTTTACGAAAAGAGGTGTCCAACTTGTCATCCACGTTGGCATCATATGGGAAGGTGATGCAAAAGCTGGTGCACGATGTTCAACGCCTTTCGGGGGATCAGGTACGCCCCGCAACTTCTAGAATTTTGTTCCCATTTGAGCATGCTCAGGCTCAGGGGAATTTGGAGCCGGGAAGTGCGGATGAATCGAGCAGACCCTCGGCAGAGGGTAGTGGGCTGTCTCTCCCACCCTCCAGCAGCGTACCAACCACCGCCCTCGACCCATCGCCGAATTCCTCGGGTCGCTCTCGCCCATCTTCCGCCTCTCTCCCTCCCTCCGGCAGCATGCCTCCCTCCGCTCTCGACCCATCACCCATATCCTCGGCACCCCCTCCTCCACCCTCAGCTCTGCTTGCCAGCTCATCCATAGAGGGACCACCACCCCCATCCGCCGCCCCAATTAGTCCCTTGGAAGCACCCAACTCGGTGCCTGAGATTGTGGTATCGCTACCCGAAACCAACACCTCGGCCTCGGCATCCTCGATGTCAGCTATGGGCTGGAACGCAGGTTTCACATTCGGCACATACCGCCCAGCACCACTTTTCAGTTCGCAGCAAGGTATCAATGGTACGTCACACATTCTGTTTTTGATTCGTGACATTGATCATCCACTCGAACAGAGACTGGAAAGAAGCCGACCGATGCGCCTATGGAAGAATAGGTCGCGTCGGCCGAGCAGAGGGGATGCTCAATTGTAGTCGAATTCGCCATATGTACAACTATGTAGTTACAATGTACAATGTATGATGCTCTGACACGGTGTTGGAAAGGAGTGAATGACGCGATAAAAAGCTACAATGGCTAATTGAACCTTGTCCTTTTGGCCTTAAATTGAGTGGTCAGTGGACCGTCTGGAGCGGGCCGTTTGTGACTCGGCTCTCCTTCGTCGACTCGGGCCGGAGCTCGTCGCTCTCTGTTCGATCGCCGTGGAGTCGTAGGTTCCAGATGATCTGGAAATGTGGAATCGATTGGAAAATGACGTTGAGGAAGAGGAGGATCTTACCATGAATAGCTTCGTTCGTACGAACTGATCTCGGAGGTGTCACGGCTCCCGATGTTGGGTCTGTATTGGATCGAGACCCTTCTCCTCGGTGGGCAGGCCGAGATGGCTTTTTATTCCTCGGCACCCCGTTGCCTGTTGAGCTCGTCAGCAATCAGCTATACCTAGTATATATCAGTCCGAATACCTAGCTCCTCGCCTTGATTGGTTTGCCTGGAGGTGGAAGACTTCAAAGCCGATTTCAAAGGACCGGATCGTTCGCGGTCGGGAGGCTGCGCAGCGGAACCATCCTTCGACTGCTGGATTACTATTAGGACTTGTGTAAACGAATTCGGCACTTACAGCAGTTGGCCCGAGATGTCCATTCGGTGCCTGAGGTTGTTTCGGCAAGGCATTCGCTTCGCCAATGTTCTTCGAGCGTTTCACTATATAGCTTTCTTGTTTACAAGGTTTCAACGTGAGACTCAGATTTGCATACCTCCTCTCGGTGGCCCAACCTTGTCGGAGGTTGCGGACGTTCCAATGGGTGGAGGTTTTGGTTTCGAAAGGGATCTCGCCGGCCCTGCTTCCGCGATTGCCTTCGGTCGGAGCACCTCCTTGCCCTTACCTTTCGATGACTTTCCAGCGATTTCTGCGGATGGGCCTGTCCCGGCGTCTTGGATATGCCTTGGTAGCTCATCGTCCGTATTCGGCACTTCTTCGCTCGGCAATCCAGGAGCTGGCCGAGATTTCTCAGGTCCCCGTGGTAGCTGAGCATCTGGATTCAGCGACCCGGATTGTGGCCGAGATCGGGCTGGTCCTGCTGCACCTCGCTGCTTCCGGGAAACAGCGAGATGCTCATCGTAGGTTTGCTCGGCATCACCATTGATCCCTACCCTTGGTAGACCTGCCGTTGTCTTCGAGGCAGCGACATGCCGAGATGGCTGAATCCCAGCTGGCTGCTTCCGTGTGGCCACAACCTCCTCGGCGTCGGTTTCCTCGGCATCTAAATCGACGCCAGCCCCCTTTAGCTCCCCAGATGTCCTAGAGATTGCGACTTGACGAGATGGCTGGGTCCCAGGTCTCTCCTTCCGAGCAACAAGAACTTGCTCGGAATCGGTTTCCTCTGCCTCCATATTCCTCCCAGCTCTGGGTGGCCTAGTACCGGACGTCTTCGAGAGATTGACCTGTCGAGCATTCTTGGTCTTCAATGGTTGCTTCCGTCTCGGAATGGAAGCTTCTGAATCTGAGTCATCGGTATTCTGGATGACCTCCACTAGATCCCCATCTCGGTTGAGGGTATACTGAAAGCCGAACACGTCATCGGGAGATTTCTCCTGCCGTGCTCGAATAAATTGCAGAAAGGCTTTGGCATCGCTAGTTTTCATATGGCTTGGATCACTGGGGAAAGTGAAGTCTTTTGGGAGATGGTCTGCAGCGAAGAATTTGGCTTGAAATTTGGCCAGTTGTTTGAACGGTGCCGTGGCCTTCGGATTCTTGCACACTTTCCCTGTATGCAAGTTGTCAGTGTCTGGAATATGCCGACCAATAAAAGACATACTGTAGTGAGAGGTCAGGTATGCCCGTACCAAGGCCTGAAGATCCGACCGATTGTATCCGAGCAAGTCGGGCATCCATATTCCACCATCATCACGAGTGACCAATTGGAGGGCATCCTCGCCTCCCAAGTTGTTATTCTCCTGCTTGGATTGCCGTCCCTTTGAACCTTTCGAGCCTTGATCATTCTCGGACAATCCGTCTGACTCCACTTCCTGCAGAAAGGCACGATGGATATACTTATCGAATGGACCTTGAATGCTAGCGGCCTCTCGGAATCTTGACCCATCACCTAACTTGTCATTATAATCGAAGCTGCAACTCATCAAATATAATTCGGCATTTTCAAAATGTCGGTCACGTACCAGGTGGTCATCCATTGCCCATCCTCGTCTTTGTACCCAGCAAAAAGTACCATTCGAACTTTACCCCTCTTCCACATTGCTTCGGTAAACTTCTGCACAAGCGGTGTCATCTCTCGTGTCGCAAAGCTATAACAAATATTTCAGGATCGATTCCAACATTCCTGAAAATACTTGAAATATTACCGAGCTTTGACCGAATCTGGCTCGGTATGTTCATTCCACTGGTCGGCCTTCTCCTGCATCTCCTGCGCCTCGGCTGGGCTCAGCTCCTCGATTACTCGGCTCAACACCGTTTGGTACCTTCCGAGCATTGGTCCAGTGCCCATTTTGACGCCGTACTCGTTCTTCAAGATTTCATTGATACAGTTCGCCTTTTCATGAGTCACAACCTTCCTGACTGTCCACTTCGTAGGGGCAAAGACGTCGGATTTCGTCGGCTTATGTCGGCCTTGCCTCCGCATCCATCTCAAATACAACTGTGTGCCTATGGTTAGAGATGTTTGACAAGGATGCTGTATCTAAATACCTGGCTTCGTAAATCCCATTGGCTTTGTGTCATGACGCTATGCTCGGGGAGAATACGCAAGTCCCTTAGAATATCTTTCCAAACTTTTTTTCTCTTATTCCCCCTTTCCGCTTTCCATGCCAAGTATCCAGCCCTCAGGAGGGGCAATATGAGTGAGGAGATGCCAGCGAGCTCGGTGTTATCAATGCTGGCCTTCTTGGACGAAGTGCCAGGTGCATCCTGCTCAGGAAGCTCCGGCATTTGCTCGTCATCTTCTTCTGAATCGATGAGGTCTTCTTCGTCGCGATCCTCCGAGACTCTAACCTGGTCATCACCAAGTACCTGCTGGGCAATCTCATCCAGATCTCCTTCCGAATCATCGTAGCGACCGAATTCGTCATGGATAAAGTCGGACTCCCCATCCTCTGCATCAGACATTGTGAATGAGGTTGTAGGAATATTCGAACAAAGTACAACATTGTCGGTGTAACCTATCCCAACATTCTAGGATACCAGATCCGAATTACATCTCGGTTAATCTGCACAGCATAGCTAGGCGATCCGGCAACGTTACCCGAGGGCGGAGCTTTGCGGCCTAGTCATTTGGAGATCGGAGATCCACCTGAGTTGCCATAATTATATCACCTAATGAAGTGATCATCTGACCGAATATAGCTTTATGAGTTTTCAACGTAATCCTTGGACCGAATGACTTTGCTAGCCGAGCCAATGTGCCGAGATAGTAAGCTCCGGGATGATGGAATGCTGTCACTATTTAAGGGTCTGATCCGATGTCACGGAATAGCCCAATTTGGCAATCTGCCTTGCGTCTGCTGCATTGCAATGTTATCAGTCTGATCTATTTGTCGATTTCAGTGTCAAAGTGTTTTGAAGATGGTCAAGCGCAGGATCATCTCCAGCAAGGTATCTCATGCTACATGGGTTACGAAGGAAACCACAAGAGGGACTAAAGGCCGACTGGTTCGCCTGGATGTTCCAACAACTCCAAAGTCCCCATTCAATAACACGATTTCAACTCCTACCAAGTCCCGCAAGCATCATCTCACTCCAAGAAAATCCGGTACCTCTCAGTCAAAACATGTGTCCAGAAAGGTATTCGATGTTGATGGGTAGGTATCCATCTTGATCATGACTTGATAAATTAATTCACATAGATCACTTTTAGCTTTGATGCAGGTGAACATGTGATTCATCCGATCAAGCTGAAAGCAAAGAATGTCAGTGTAAATATATGTTCACTGTGCAGGATACTCATTGTCATAAAGAGCTCAAATGAATATCTCCGGAAATGGTATGCTCACCGGAATGAATTCCTGCAGGCCTTGTTGGAGATGGAGGCCCCCCCCATGGAAAGGAAATGTTCGGTGTGTGACAAGGATGGTACTTATCGATGCACCGGGTGTTTCGGCCAGCCATTATATTGTACTCATTGCTGCCGAGTACAACATAAACGAAGCCCATTCCATAGGATTGAACAATGGAATGGAACATTCTTCGATAATTCGGCATTGTTCTTGGTATGTTTCAAAAATTCAATATGGACATCCCGATGTTTAAGGATATGACATCACAGACCGGCTTCGAATTAGATCTCGGTCACGATGGTAATTGTTGTCCAGCTGGAAGGAGAGGGCAGCAGCCAACTTCGGCGGCCGACACGGGTCCGGTTGCAATGGACGATGATGAATGGAAGGACATTGACCCAGTGGACCACCCCCCGCATCTCAAACCACCATCCGGCACCGATTATCTTACCATAGTGGATGTGTCCGGCATACACTTTGTCACCCTAAACTTTTGCACCTGTCCGGGATCCCCAACCGAATATCTCCAACTTCTTAGCTGCCGCCTGTTCCCGGCGACTTTGAAGACTATGCGCACGGCATTCACATTCCAGGTTTTGGATGATTTCATCCGAGACAATCTAGAATGCGGTACCTCGGCAATGAATTATTACAGCAAGCTTCGGAGGGTCACTTCTAACGTATTTCCCCACCTCATTCCGGTATGGAAATGAATGGAATCTGAGCAATCACTGACTAGACATTAGGACCGATACCCCGAGTTGCTCCGAGTCGCCAGACAATGGAGGCTTCTCAAATTACTGAAATGGAATGGGTTCGGTCACCATTCTCGGGAAGTCGAACAGGGGGAGTTAGCGTTATTTTGCCCGGCATGTCCTCAACCTGATATTAACGTTCATGTATCGGATGAAGAACTGTCTGAGTGAGCATCTTACTTTCGGTCTCATCGAATCATTCAACTGGAATCCTCCGACTATAGTTGGAAGTACTCCCGAACTTTTGTAATGGACGGGAATTTTAAGGCCGAACACATGTTTGATAGAAACCCCGATGACCAGGTCTGGCTGATGGATGGGCTTGGATATATGGTCACCCGGCCAGAGTACCATGACTACCTGAAAGTGACCGAGCATCCTATAGAGGTGATATTACCAGGGGACCTCTGGGATTTCAAGTTGACATGCCGTCCAGCGCTCAACGTGCAATAACCATCGGGCAGTTAACCAAGCAAATGCCAGCCATGGGAAGTTACAGGCCACTGGTATCGGGGCGACCGCGTGTGCTCGGCATGGCTGTTTCGTCCCTCATTCGGTGGTAGATTTTCAAAAGGGCGAGAGGTATGCCGGGTCCTGATTATTTGAACTGGCTACTAATTTCCGGACAGGCAAGTGAACATGGACTACTCGTTGACGAATGCATTGAAGCACAATATGCACGGCATTTCCAGGGTGATCAGCTTTTACGATGTGAACTGTGCTTACATGAAGAAATTTCGTCACCGAGTCGGTAATAGCCCGTTGATAGACCTTCCGAAGGATGTCGACATTGTCCCGGGCATCGGCATTTGGCACGTTCACGGTCACCAACCGTCATGCTTCCCTCGCTATGCTCCGCTGTTCATTGATGGGGCTGGTTGGGTTGATGGGGAGATAATCGAAACTCTTTGGTCGGTACTCAATATCGTTTCGGGATCTACTCGGGGAATGTCGTCTCCGGGTCGTCAGGAGCTGTTAGACTTTCAAATGAACGATTCGAACTTTGTGAAGATGGTCAGAATGAGTACGTGGTCAAACCTGTTGGTCTAGTTTTTCGGTATCTCATTGTACTCTTTCTTCAGGTCAATCATTGGCCCGGAAACTTACCGAAACTCGGAAGGCTTTGAATACAGCTCGGTCCAAATTTAACGACCTGGATGTCGGTATTGATGCTGCCGACAAACTCATATGGTTGGGCCAGGACACAGAGGCCAGGGAGAGTCGCCACATAGATCCTAGCAGGATGGACATCTATGAAGTTAGATTGAAGAAGGGTAAGCTCCAATTGAATCGCAGCTGAATCTATCCTGAAATGTCGATATAGCGCCGACTCTACAGGCTGTGGAGCTCGGCATTCTGGAGAGCATGCGGAAGATCGGACACAAACAGAAAGGAGCTGCCACGTGGATAGCAAAGGGCTTGAAGATTGAGGAATCACAACTGTCTCTCAGAGGTGACATCAAAGCTATGGGACCTCGAGCAACCGATTTGCGAAAGCTTGCGGTGGTCCGGAGAGCTGAAAAGCTATCGACCGAAATTTCGGGATTCTTAGCTGAGGCGCCGGCATACCTCACAGAAGAATGGGAATATGACAGGCAAACGGATCCCTCAGACCGAGCAGATGAAGCCGACGGTATGGATCCCGAGGATGGGTTCATAGATCAACGACCTGAAGAAACGATGTTGCCTTTACCATCGAACATCGGCGTGGAAAAATGCAAACGTCTGGGTGCCGAAGCACTTGTATCGTTGGAACTGAAGCTTCGCGCTGGCCAGGCAAACGATGCCCTCCATGAGATCAGGTTGGCCTTGGCAGATAAAGCGGTATTATTCCGTACAGAAGTTCGGCATTCGAAGAGCCAATCAATGAGTACTCGGGCTTGGGGAAAGGTTCATGCCGTTGAAGCCATAGTCACACGGTATTCCGAAATATATCGAAATTGCCGAACCGCTATGATAGCACTTGGTGCGGGTGAAGAGGTGATCGCAAGGTACGAGGTGCTGAAAGATAGCGATCTCAAGGTGAGCTCCGCTGTAGCGCTACCGAATACTCGCGACCATCGGAACGCCTCCCTTGCTTGGTTTTGGACTATGGATATCCCGAGGGATACCCAGATGAACGATTGGATGTCGGAATGTTGGTTCAACCCTAGCTCGGACCGAGGACATAATGCTGACGATGACGTTTCAGTCTATCGAGTCAATTGGCTAAGAGCAAAAGCTACCAGGGACCGGAGACAAGAAGAGGAAGAACTGTTGATGGCCGAGTTCGGATGGACCGCGGATTTCTTTGATTGGAAAGCAAAGACTTGGAACCATCTAGCAAGCCGAAGCAATAGGAAAGGTCATCGAGGACAGGCCTGCTATGCAGCAAGGCAGAAGGCTACATATGGAAGACTGAGGGACCAATGTCAGACCGAATGGGCTAAGGTTCGGCCCTCTGCAGCAAAGGCACCGAGCAACGACTGAGGTACCGATGTCTCACCGATTGGGAGAAAGTTCGGGAGTCCGCTGTTCGGATGCACCTGAGGGGCCGATGTCGCTCGGAATGGCATAGAGTCAGGGAGCCTGCTGTTCGGACGCCGAGCATTCAGATAGGCAGCTCTATTGTAGTCTACATTAGGAAACGACATCCTGATCATTGTAATTGTGGAGAGCTGTGGATGACAGAATACTTATTGTTGTCGAGAAAGTTATAATGACATAATTCTACACACACTGTCCCGATCACCCGGGTGTGGAGCGACATTGATCAGTATAAAACTAGGTAATCATCGACAGTTTCCACATTATTCCCTCTTCCACCATGACACCCACTACTTTCCATTTCCCAAACATTTCACAGAGCTGGTTACATATGATCATGTTCTATTACTCACTTCGTCTGGACATAGCTGTCCGGATTCTGAGGGATACTAAGGTCGATCTATGGCCCGAGTTCTGGTTCCGAAATTTGGGAATTGATATAGTCCGTCCGATCTCTTCCTTGACCAACTAATCACTCTGATCGGATTCAATCATTAGGAGGCCGCGGGATGGATGCTCGCGGCATATGCTGGTCGGCAGAGTGTTCCCCCTCCCATCGCTCGGGACTGGTATGGTCTGATGGTCCATGCCAGTTCTGAGAAGGATACGGCAAAATTCATAATGAAGACCGACCGTTTCGATAGCGATCCCTTAACTGATGCTCGGACCCTTCTGCCATCGTGGAATCCCGACCACTGTTGGCCGGCATTCGGTATGGACAGCCCATGGTGGTCTGAAGTCCTTCATCAGGGGAATGGTGAAGAGCTGATATAACCAGATAGTTCTGATACATACTCATCATTATGCCATAGAAATAATAAGCATTTATAATCATTGAAACTTAATTTCCATACTGAAAGCACATTATCTATACTGATATGTATTCATCATTAAGATGGCTGATTACCAGTAAATGATCATTTATTGATACTTCTATATCATTCAGATGATGAAAGATATTGAATCATAATAGAATGATCAACTAACATCACCCTGATGGTTCATGAGCATGCAATATCATAGGATGATGATGCATTATCCACATGTAAAATACAGACATAATCTGATCAAATGTTAGATGTCTGGCTAGATTATTATCAAGCATACCAACTCTCTCAATCAAAATATTCCATTACCAATAGCAGAGAATTGATATACCAGATAGTTCTGATAGATACCCATCATTATCTCATGGAAATCATACACATATATAACCATTGAAAATTGATTTCCATACTGAAGGCACATTATCTATATTGATATGTATTCATCATTAAGATGGCTGATTGATAATTCTATATCATTTGGATGATGAAATATAATTAAATATCATACAATGATCAAATAACATCACCCTGATGGTTCATGACCATGCAATATCATATGAAGATCATGCATTTTCCACATGTAAGATACAGATATCATTTGATCAAATTCTCAATCAAAATGGTACATATATACCAGATGGTTCTGATAAACACCCATTAAGTTGATATAACCAGATAGTTCTGATACATACCTAACATTATGATTAGCGAAATGGTGAAGAGCTGATTTACCCTGATGGTTCTGGCATGTAAATACAATTATGCTATGGAAGTGATATACAATTATAAGTGATGACAATATCATCAGGGGAATGGTGAAGAGCTGATATAACCAGATAGTTCTGATAAACATTTATCATTGTGCCATGGAAATAATAATCATTTATAGTCACTTAAAAATTACCTCCATACTGAAGGCATATGAGTTATACTGATATATACCCATCATTAAGATGGCTGATGGGCAATAAATGATCATTTGCTGATAAAATCTATATCATTCAAATGATGAAAGATAATGAAGTATCATGCAATAATCAACCAACACCACCCCAATTGTTTATGAGCAACCAATATCAACCTATGATCATGCATTATTCACATGTGAAATACAGACATCCATGACCAAGTTTTGCTCAAATGTTAGACATCTGGCTAGATTATCATCAAGCATGCCAGCTCTCTCAATCAAAATATACCATTACCAATAGTGAATCTCTGGTATAACCAGTCAGTTCTGATATATACCTACAATTATGCCATGATCACAATAAGTATTTATAACCACTGATCATTTGTATTCATACTGAAGGCATATAATCTATACTGATATCTATTCATCCTTCAGATGGTGATGACCAGTAGGTGATCATTTGTTGACAATTCTATATCATTCAGATAAAGAGCAATAAGACATTATCATATGATGTTCAATCAACAACACCCTAATGGTTCATGAGCATTTAATTATCAACAAATGACCATGCATTACTCACATGCCATTAGTACAGCCGTACGGTTGACAGTATGTAATGACATCCTTTCTAAGAATCTTCAACTTTTTTTTTTTCATTTCCATTCAACCATTCAAGGAATTTTACAAAGTGATTAATTTCTCAAAGTCCCTAGTCTATACAAAATATCAACCATTCTACAATACTCGACGTGTCAATTCGGACCACTCAGCGCACGGGGAGAGGGTGTGGCGGCCGTGTCTTCGTCATCACCGTGGTCGCGGTACCGCGGTGTCGCTGACGCTGTGCCGTCTCGCCGTCCTCCCCGTCCTCTTCGTTTCGCCATGACGCGATGTTGTCGTCGTCCTCGCCGTCCTCGACGTGGTGTCGGGGACGTCGCGTCGTCGTCGTTGCGGTGTCACTCCCCCCTCGTCCTCGTCAGCTCGCCGCGACGCGACGTCGTCGTTGTTGTCGTGGTGGTCCGCGGTGTCGCTGACGCCGTTGCCGTCTCCCCGACCTGGTCGTTCTCGCCGCGACGCGATGTCGTCGTCGTTCTCGTAGTGGTTGCTATTGCAACATTGCCGTGTCGACGTCGTCGTCGTGATCGCGGTGTCACTGCCATCTCCACGTCCTCCTCGTCCTTGTCGTCACTGACGACGTGCCATCTCCCCGTCCTCCTCGTACCGTGACGCGATGTCGTCGTCGCGGTACCGGCTTACCTTCGTCGTGCCCTCGTCTCCTTGCATTCCTGATCGCAACAAAAAAAGGTAGTCAGCTTTCAGATCGGACGTGGCGTTGAGCGGATATTAACCTGGGCAGATGCTAGTCCAGAAGCCAAGTCAGCCAAATAACCAATGATCCATCGAGAAC
>JBBPOL010000651.1:0-11263 GCA_038091435.1 Leccinum variabile | reverse complement strand
GATCTTGACATGAAGCATGGTTAATTGGCATTGTATGGCTGGACCGCGTGTCAAGAACGAGTAGATGACACGACACCTGCTAGTAACTCACTTGCTTCCACTCTGGCGAAACCAAAGATAAGGATCAATGTTTGGGACATTTGAGTCACGTAGACCAGGATGCGGTATGAATGGATCTGTAGCTTGACATCCACGACAGAAAGTGGGATCAGAGTCGAGCGATATGGATGGAAAACATGAAGGACTCGTCAGAGAACAAATGTCAAAGTCGGTGGAGGACAGCATGTCAAAGATCCCAATGAAAACGAAGACAGGAGTACTCGTCAAAGGGGTTCTTCAGACGACTGTTTCCTCCCCGCCATTATATATCCGGAGCGTTGGTCTCCGTCCTTAAGATTTGTGTGATTCGTAGTCAGGTTTGCTGAGCTTAAAACCGTACTCTAGGACATCTAAGACTTTGCCGTGTCCCGCTTCGGGAAAGAACGTTAATTTCCCTACATGAAGGGCTGTGCAGGTACGTCGACTCCTGGGTGCTGTACATGTGCCATGTTGCTCGATGATCGGGCGCAATGGTACGCCGCTTTCATAATGGTCGGCGAACCTACCTGCTAGGTTAGGCGCGCGTGAAGTATATGTGATTAGTATATCGAAATTTCCTGCCGTTAGTAGGCTGTCCAAATGGAATGATCTTGTAGTAACACTCACCTCGAAAACAGTTTTTATTTATTCGACTTCAATTTTAGATCCAGATGGGAAGAAGCCGTTCAGAGGGCGTCAACCAGATAGTATCCGAACCCGAACTACCAGCACTGCAACCTTGAGCTGTTAAGTTAATAAATCAGGCTCCGAGTTGGAAGAGACTCTGAGTTCCACAACTTCAATTGAAGTTCTCCTCTCAGGCAGTGGTCGCATAACTCCAAGATTGGAAAACAGCTATTTTCAAGCCCGGACTGATGTATTTTAGGTTATGTACATGCCCGACCATGATGAATCGAGTGAAAGGCCTTCGGACCGAAAGCACAAAATGAAGTACAACCGCGACAGCGTGAGCGGAGCTTCAACTGTGACTACTGTGGCACTGGCATGCCGCTCAATGTTTCTGGCCTCCTCGCACCGTTACAACTCTCCTGGAATCCCCGTATCGCTCTTCCTCGTGTCATCGTCAGAGGTTAGATTCATGTCTTAGCAGTCTTGCACGGACTGACGTTCTCCGGGGCAAAGACATTCGCCAGTTGGACTTTTTAGCACTGCAGCAAGCTGGGTACCGCGGTGCAGTCTTTGATAAGGACAATTGTCTAGTATGTTGTTGGTCTAACCAAAGCCTGACGCATTATTGATCTACGTACAGACGATACCATACGAAGACACGCTCGTGCCACAACTCGAGGTCCGTTGTATGGAAGGCACGCGGAAATGTACTCACCTCAAGACAGGACGCCTGGAAAGAATGTCGGCAGGTTTTCGGCGAGGGAAACGTTCTCATCGTGAGCAATTCTGCGGGTACGCCACATGATGCTGGCCAAGTCCAGGTAACGTCGGGGGAGCAACGGAGAGGCCACAAACGCTCATACAGTTCTTCAGGCTGAATCAGTCTCGCATCATCTCTCTGTTCCTGTATTGCGGCACCGCGCACTCAAGCCTGCCTACTCGTGCATCGCGTCGATACGCAGATATTTTGGGTCGCTCGGGACGCCCATCAAGGACGAGGAATTGGTGATCGTGGGAGACCGGATCTTTACCGACGTCGTGATGGCGAATCGAATGCATCGGTATCCCGCGCGCAGTTCTCAAGAAAAAGGGGCGGAGATGGAACGTTCAGGGCCGTTGGCGGTGTGGACGACGGGTGTGTGGCAGCGGGAGAGTATGATGGTACGGTGGTTGGAGAAGGGCTTGGTAGACATGCTGACACGTTGGACGGACGACGATGGACAACGATCTACTTTGCAAACCAGGTTTGTGAGGGTGAAGTAGTCACGTGGCGGTCGTGCGCGTTGTGCAGTCGCTGCTGCACGCTGGCGTCGCTCTCGTCTCACCCTCACCTTCACCTCTTCCGATGACGAGCCCCATCCCCCATCCCAAGACGCCACGCAACAACGGCACGGACGACACCAAGACGCGATGACGACACAATGGTGCACACACACGTTCCTTCACCTGCAACGACGACGTTGACGACAATGCGACCGCGACGTGCGTACGCACGCCCCCTCACCGGCGCGTCACCGCGGGTATGACGACTAGCGCCACGGTTATGGGTATTGCTGCGGGTCACAAAATTGTGACTCGTACCCGTGTAGTTCCCTACCGACTGTATGACGTGCAAGGCGATTACTGACAGCATTCTCTCGAGTCAGAGAAGGTACTTACACTGGCACTGCTGTTCTTTTCATGGCGGCGGATATCACCCAGGACTGACAGAACCGCCACACGCATGGGCACCCCCACCGACCAGAACATCTCACGGCACGTCGAGGTGTTGCTCTCGGTCACGGTGGATACGACAATTATTGCGGTAGACAGTCTAGACTCTAGAGAGCGTCGACTAGCGTGGCGCCTTTGGTTAAGAAGTCTGGGATTTCATACAGAAAGTACCTGGTAAGAACTGCATAACGCCATGATGGGACGCGTCACGGAAACTCATACTACTATTCTATTCATAGCACCGTTCGTGTCAGTCTTTCAACCTGCATCGACGTCTCCGGATGCGATACTTTTCGACGCTTGGGAGAGATTCACGCGGCGTTCGTCCAAGGCAGATATCATGAGATCATTTGGAGCATTTGACCTGAACTTGCGGCGGCCGTCAATGAGTGCATAGACGCTGCCGGCCACGAACGGGAGCCATATTGGCAACGCCGACTTCTCACTGGCAGTGTCAGTCACTTTTGTAACTTTCAGAGCTTCTATTTCTATCTCTCTGATGAGACATGTCTAGGCAACGAAATGTGATTGGGTACTCTACAACCTACTAAGGGATGTTCGTGTTAAATGTCAATACGTGTTGCCGATGCATCTCATCACCCGATTGACATCGCGAAACTTACTCCTCCTCGCCCTCCGGATTTCGTCGCACCCTCACTCAAGGCGGACATTGTACTGAAGCATTGGAAAAGTGCCATTCACACGTTTCAAATCCTCTGTGACAGATACTGAGGACGAGGAGTTGTCACGGTGCTGTGCGATGATTGGCGGGCTGCTGGAAGAGAGTGCAAGGAGCGGGGCGACGAGAAGGAAACAGAGTGCATTTTTGTTTTCTGGCTGTTCTTGCCGTGGGCTCCGTGCTGATGGAGGATGTTTGTTCAGAGTGCTGAAGAAGCAGTGTCCAAACTCGCTGATCACACGGGAGCTGAAGATCATGAGCGTCTCGGTGAAGCGAGGAGATGACTGCATCTTTGTCTTGTATACACATACATTTTTCAGTTGTTTCATGTCCTTATAAACGGGTCATTCTTTATCTGTGTTCAACTACTAGCAAGCTTTTCCCAATGGCAGGGGGGAAGGAAGGTATTCGTACTATACTTCTTGCTATCGCCGTGACAGGTATCTCCAGGGTCCAGGATTGCCCGTAGGGCTGTAGTATATAGTCATTCTCGGCGACCACTTCTTGTCCCGATCCAGCAGTCCGGTAATCAGTCGATTGCACTTTGCATTTGTCGCCAGCGAGCCATTTACTGTTTGTAACACGACCTACATAGTTGAAAGGATGATGGGGTTTTCCGATATTAACGATCACTGCATCCAGTGTTCCTTGTCCGTCAATGCGTAAGAATGACAGGTAATTGTCTTTGTTTTACAGAAATTGTTGAGCGGTGCAGTAGTAATGCAGAATACATACGTTACTGTGTACATTCGCACCGAGTCGCTGTACTCGTCGTGCAGCGCAAGGAAATGAGTGGAATACAAATTTCCTTGAGCACGAAACCATGGTCATGAACCCAACTCCCTCTGCGCAAGCTAGTACAAATAACGGAACTCCATTCTGCGCGTCACAGCCTCCTCGAACGAAATGCCCTCCAACTTGGCCGCTTCATCGATTCGTTCCCGTTCGGGCCCCTGCACCAAATCCAACTCTGCGCGTTCCATACGCTTGTTCTCCCGCACGAGCAATACACGCATCACTAGAGTAGAAGCATCAGCCTTACCAGAAGAATCTCGAACAACGAGTCAGAGTACACGTACCGAAACCAAGCAAGATTGCAAGAGCGAACGCAAAAAGGGAAATGAGCATCGATTGATGGTATTCGGGGCCCCAGTTCGCTTTCCAAATGTAGGATCCCATTCTGTTGGATCATGAGCGAAGTGATGGAAGGATACGGAACCACGCACAAATTCCCCAGATTTCCAAACCCGTTCACGAGAGCGATCGCTGCAGATCGTTTCGCCGGTGGTCGATGGACGACATTAGCCACCCATACTAATATCAGCGAGGCCCCTGATACATCGCACCCGTGCAAAAGTTAGGCACGAAAAAGATAAACCGAAAAGACGTACCACAAAACCCGGACGTCATAAGGAACATCGAAAAATATCTTCCAGCCGTTTTCATCGTCGACAGAGCTATGATGTAACCAATGATAGCCAGCCACCACCCGATGGTCAGGTGAAAATACCGCTCGCCAGTGACGTCTGCGGACCACATGCTCGTCGTTAGCTTATGCCGAAATTTTGGAACGAGCCCAAACGACATGTATGTGCTTACCAGCATGCCGCGCATTAATGAGTGCCACGATGGATGAATAGATCCAAGGCGGGCTGACCAAGCAGGGTGATCAATTGCCAAGCGTGTATGCCAGGTTTCGATACATACGCTGCCATCAACAATGTGATCGTCGTCGAGTAGCCGAGAGTGGCAGTCAAACTGGATTAAGGCTCATGTGAATTTCCAATTTGTTTTTCTGGAAGCACTCACGTCGGGAAGAAGTTGGTAAAACTAAGACCTAACAGCTGACAGCAATCCATCAGCATAAAGACGAAAACCCTGGGATCCCTGAGTGCCAACTTGAGCCCCTCGAAGATCCTGGAGATGCATTCTGTATCTCGAACTCGATAGAGATATGGACAACGTACGAGGCTTGTTGAGAATCCTTGTCGGCTTCGCCAGCATCCTCTGCCATCCGGACCTGTGCCAGATGTCTCTCTTGCTGAGTCAACCAGCTCGTGTTGTGAGGCTACCAAAGAACAATAAATCAGGGGACCTGTCAAAGATATCCCAAAGGGGGACTTGAAAACGTACATAATCCGGGAGAGACCACCTTGGGGTTTCGTTCAGTGACACAAAGCAAGAACCAGAAATATGTAACGCACATGGCAATGAAACCGACGAAGATTGTCACAGCACCTTCGATAAAGAAGAGCCTGCATTCAAGGAGTAGTGTCAGATGACAAATAGCCATGAAAAACTACCGATGCTACCATCTCCATGCTGCGATGCCCATCGCTCCGTTCATGGTTCCAAGGACAGCTGCAGCCCACAACTGATATTATGTCAGGAGCTCTGATCGAGAAATGGAACAGTGTCGGGAGCCTCACACTACCAAAGGCATTCGAGATTAGCAGTCCGGAATACAGAATAACGGATCGAAAAGCCAATTCCTAAGAGGGAAAAGGATAAATATTGATAGTAACCTGACCCAAGTAACTCAAACCTTGCGTGTATACCAACTCGACAAAAGATAGATGGCACCAGGGTAGAACGCTGCCTGAAATGGCATCTCATATCAGTCGTCCACATGCATGATTATGCGCCTTACCTCTGGCACCCCGAGAAAGAAACGACAGGCCGTGATTCCGGCGAAGCTGTGTGTATTACCGGAGAGGGCACTCAACAAACCCCACAGAACAACACAGGAACCAAGATAAAGAGTGGGTCTAAGAAGGGCCGATGCTCGATGACGCTTCCATCTGATAAGAAAAGATACGTGACTAACCTCGAGACATAGTTCAGAGCCTTCGGGTCGTTTCAGTCACTGTTGACAGATAAATAGACTGCTCACTATATTGGACGGGATCTGTGCAGGGCAGTATGATGCATAAAGAATCGCTACTGCTGTATCATACTGAACATCTGCCACGTTGGTGAGTGATTACTAAACCTCCCAGATAGGTGAAAACATACCGGAAAGTCGCAGATCCGTCTGCAATCCCTTGAGTCGAGCAGACGAGATCGCGACGCGCTGCAATACCACGCACAAATCATCACAACGCGCGCGGGATGCACCAGACAGGCAACGTACATCAATGGTGTGCATGAAATAAATGACGACGATGGTAGGTAGCAATCGACAGTCGAGTTTGCAAAGCAGGCGCCGTTCCATAGATTGTCGACCTTCCGTCTGCTGAATTTCTTGGTTGCTGTCCGCGCCGACCAAGACAGCATCCGCTTCAAAGATACCATGCTTCTCATGGTCGATCGGCATGATGAGCACAAGAGGGAGAAGTAGGTGTCAGTTAGCGCTCCCGAGCCCTTTTTAAATGGAACTCAGATCATGGGCGTCGCATAATTGAATAAACTTCGATCCGAATATGTGATGGGAAACCCATTAAGTGGACGTTGAATCTGAGAGGCGCCCGAATTGACGGGACAATATGTAATGACAACTAAAATGTTCAGTGATGACTGGTTCATGTGTAACAGAACATTGAGCATACGGGTCGAGACAGGCCGCGAATTACCGACTTAACGTACCACAAACGTGACCATATTTTTCTGCCACCTCCACTGATACGACGTGTGATGGAGGACTCGGACCTCTACGCAGAAAGATGAGCCTTGTAATCATGTCAAACACTTGCTAAGTATTACTCTTGAATTTCCTCTTCGCCCCACCCGTTTGATGGGCCAGTAGCGCCCAATAAAAGAAGCGAGTCGGACGTCGGACTCGGAGTGGGGATGATGCGCTCGGATAAGCTGACTTTCAATAGTACATCTTTTTCATTTCTCCTACTTACTAATACTTAACACAACACACAATGAACGACGGCGGCGACATCTCCGAGTCAATGTAGAAGCGTTTAGGTATTGGTATATATCGCAGCTTATTTGACCCGCCCCCCACCAGTCCGAGGGTCATACTAGTCTACGGCTGAACAACGGTATGTAATGTCAGGGAACGATTATGAGCGTCGTTCTATTTCCGTCACGGGATCGCACAATCTCCTCAGATCTGGAGAGCAGCCTTTTGACGTAACAACAGATTCTAGAGGTTTTCAGTTTCCTGATAACGGTTTCAACGTGGGCCGCCGCCGATCAGTGGTTGGCGTCAGCCAGACTAACTTTCAACATTGTGGTTCGTCCAGCTAATGTAGGCCAAGGATACGTTGGTTCTCAACCTCGGGTAGACCGGATCAACTTAAAGGGGCTGGCTGTATGGCTTGTGGCTCCGGTCTACAGCCATGGCTTGCTGTGGACTCGGGGTTATGGAGGACGCTAGGTAAAGCCACCGAGATCACGCTGCTTCTCGACCAACCACGAGACACGAGTTGGGCGTCTTGGCGGAGGAAGTTGCCAGAGCTTTTTCCACGACGAACTACCCAAGCGAGTAGTGGTGGTAGGTGGTACGTGTGGTCCGGACGGCGATGCGGCGAACCACTGATCCCGAAATCTGACGCTGTGAAATATAAATAGGTTGTATATCCTCCAGCGGTCTTGGCAGGGTACCGAAAATGATGAAGATAAGCTTCTTTGTCTTTGGCTGGGTGGTATCAATTGATGTTTATCATCGACGAAAATCTTGCCACAAACCGGTGCGAGGATGTTAGGTAAGTGCTACAATGACCATAACATCGGTACTTTCCTTTTTCCTGTGCGCTTGCCCAGACGAAGTCGTGTAAAATTCTAGCCGTGTCTCAACTCGAGAATGCATTATTCAGTCACACGGACTATGGTGTGTCAACACGTCGAGATACATTTGCATGTCGAGGGACGGTAAGTAAGGTACTGGCCATTCATGTCCTCGAGGTACGTTTGCAAAATTCGTTCCCACTCTACTGTATCAACCGGATTTCGTCGCCAACTTGGGTTGAAAAGTTGATCTGTTAGCGGTTTGGCCGCGTCAAAAACTGAGTCCCGGAATTTTTGGAACTCTCAGCCTGAGGTGACTAAAAATTGGAACAACCCGGGCTGATACATGGTTTTTGAAGACCGCCACTAACTAGAAGAAATGAATTTTTGGGACATGATTGGACTGAGGACTTTGATCTTTGATCTTTGGATGCTATTATCACACATATTTGGGAAGGAGTGCATTGCCCGCGAAATCAAAGCGCACGTCAAAAGTATTTCCGAATTCTCGCGCCATCTAACCGCGATCAACACGTGCACTTAACACTGCATTCACACCATGCGACTCGGTAGGATCATTGCATTCGAATTCAGTCAAACTGGACGGACAGGAGGACCTCGAGCGTTGTCCTGACGAGCGAACCGGTATAACTCACGGTTGCTCACCTGAGGCTCCCAGAGTTCTGGACGTACGTGAGTGAGCAACCTCGTGAGGGGGATTTGGAGTCACATCTGGGAAACGGTCTGATCAAGGAATGCACATACGAGTAACGGGATTTATGTAAATAATATTTCGAAGGTCAGACTACTGTCGCCTTCCTTCTCGTCTTTCCTCCTCCCGGCTGCTGCCCTGTACCGTTGACTATACATTGTTATTGCAAGTTTTAGTAGTACAAGACAGAGAATCCGGAAGATAGGAAGAAAAGTGGTGCTACAACGAGTTATCAGCCTGCATAACGAATTCCTGGCGCAGCATCTGACTCGTGTCAATCATCCTGCACTTCGTACCATATACCATTACAGCTCCCACATCTCTGCACGCCTCATCCGAGTCGTTCTCGACATGTTCATCATATACATCCTGCCGCACAAACACCTGGTCACAGCCCCGGCAATGATATCTCGCTCCAAAATGGACCGTCACGACGTGGCGGTTGATCGAGTTCTTTAGCATCGTCGCTTTGGTGCACCCGTCCCAGAGACACTGAATTCTGCCATTCGTGTGACTCTGCTTGTGCCATTTACGTATGTGTGCGCCGACCTGGGTTCTAGAACCCACGATCCACATTCCGCAGGGGCTGCTCGACTTGTTCCATTGACATTCATGAACGGTGATAAAACCCTCGCCCGCGCTAGAGTAGAGATCGTCTTCGTCGATCCATACCCCATCGATATTGACGGCACGAGCGCGTTGGGAACGTCGGCGACCCGAGCCCTTCCTATCTGGGGACCGATAAATTGCGAGCGGAGATTTCCTCTCGTCACCGACAGAGCATGTGGCATGTTCGGTGGAGGATGAGGTAGGAAATTGTGCCAGGGAGTTACTCGCGAGATCAAGCTGATGCACAAACATGTAAGCATTGATAACCACAGACAGATTAGACATGCTGACATGCTGACATTGGTGCCAAAGGTTGCATCGCCGTTCCCCACTGAGCAGAATAATCCCGGACTTGAATCAGGTTGAATGAGTTGTGTACCTAAAATGGCGTGTGGTATATAGTGTCCAGTTGCATTGTCAGACGGAAAGATTGCTGAGATATAGGGACTATATCAATTCAAGTCGTTGAACGAATGATCGTTGGCGTACCATCAAAGTAAGGATGTGAGGTAGGAAACCCCATGTTCATCGGTAGAAATGTTGGCTCTGGAATCATACGTGGCCAGCAAAGCTTGGTGACGGTGACCATTTTCTGGTGTCCGGTAAGACAGGCACTCTGTTATGGAGGCATCAACAACGATCAAATAACGAGAGAAAATCAATGAAATACCTGGGATCTTGACATGAAGCATGGTTAATTGGCATTGTATGGCTGGACCGCGTGTCAAGAACGAGTAGATGACACGACACCTGCTAGTAACTCACTTGCTTCCACTCTGGCGAAAACAAAGATAAGGATCAATGTTTGGGAAAATTGAGTCACGTAGACCAGGATGCGGTATGAATGGATCTGGAGCTTGACATCCATGAGAGAAAGTGGAATCAGAGTCGAGCGATATGGATGGAAAACATGAGCGACTCGTCAGAGAACAAAAGTCGGTGGAGGACAGCATGTCAAAGATCCAAAAAATGAAAACGAAGACAGGAGTACTCGTCAAAAGGGCTCTTCAGACGACTGTTTCCTCCCCGCCGTATTACATATATATATCAGGAGCGATATTCCTAATGTGTTTCAATGTACGGATCGCTGAGCTTAAAACCGTACCTCTCTCGTACTACACCGCTTACATGACGTTCGGTGAACTAGTACGGACCGTAACTGCAAGGAGCATGTGTGAACCTGTGTGAACGCGGCTACAATAGGGATGACCTACCGGTCACCGAGGCTGTCCAAATGAAATGATCCAGCGTAAAGGAACAAAGGGATCCGAAACTTTGAGGCAGGTTCGAGTTGGGTAAAATATAAAATTACCACATGCAAGAGCCGTACAATAACAACCTCAGGCTGATGCTTGCGTTTGGTCAAGCGTTGGTCAACACGTTGGGAAGGAGAAGTAAAAAGTGTTCTTTCCGGAGTTATGTAGACGGACACTCACCTTGAAAAAAAGTCATTCAACTTCAATTCTAGGAAGAAGCCGTCAACCAACTTATCAACTTCTCCTCTTCGAGTATGCACCGGAGACTTTGGCTGCTTTCCCCCAAGATGCAAACAGCTTGCTTAGCAATTCTGTTCCCTCCTGTTTCCAAGTCCGGACTGATGTATTTTAGGTTGCATGCCAGAGCATGATGAATCGAGTGAAAGGCCTTTCGACGAAGGAAAGCACTACTAGTTAGGAAAGGTGACTACGAAATGATATACCAATTGCGGTGTGACAAACTGTAACAGTGGGTGACTTGTGACATTTTGTAACATTGAACTGATGCCGCTCAACGTTTCTGGCCTCCTCGCACCATTACAACTCTCCTGGAATCCCCGTATCGCTCTTCCTCGTGTCATCGTCAGAGGTCAGATTCATTCATGTCTTAGCAGTTTTTCACGGACTGACTTTCTCCGGACAAAGACATTCGCCAGTTGGACTTTGTAGCACTGCAGCAAGCTGGGTACCGCGGTGCAGTCTTTGATAAGGACAATTGTCTAGTATGTTGTCGGTCTAACCAAAGCCTGACGCATTATTGATCTACGTACAGACGATACCATACGAAGACACGCTCGTGCCACAACTCCAGGTCCGTTGTATGGAAGGCACGCGGAAATGTACTCACCTCAAGACAGGACGCCTGGAAAGAATGTCGGCAGGTTTTCGGCGAGGGAAACGTTCTCA
>JBBPOL010000650.1:0-11263 GCA_038091435.1 Leccinum variabile | reverse complement strand
AGAAATGCTCATTATATTGACCCTTTTAATATTTTGCGCATTTCCGACATGGGGGGGTTTGCGTGATATTTCTCTCAAAGCATATATGAAATCACACTTTTGAAGGGTTTTTGGGGTAGTCTTACCCTGGTCTAACCCTGACTATATTGGATTAGACCTCTTAAAATGTCTCAGAAAAGAGGCAAACGGAGCTCTCCCAGCGTAAGCTCTGGGAATATAAGCGTTGAATTCAGAGTGACAATTGTCGGCAGCAGCAGGACCATCCTTGAGCAGCGAAGACGACTGTATGACTCAGGTCCGCCCCTTGCGATCACTCGGAAAATTATACCCAAGAGAGATATCAGTTTTTAGAGAAACTGAGCACCGCGCCAAGAAACGCAGTCAGTGGAGCACGTGGGGGGAGAAGCTCAGTAAGTCCTCGGCGATCTGAATCCGTCCGCTCTTTTAACTTCAAGCATTACCTCAGATGCCGAATCGGGCTCCCCCCCTCTGAACAACGATTTGGATTCGGTGGACATTAGCATAGCCGGTTAGGAATTTCGAGAACCATGTTATCATCTTTTTATTTGGTTAATCTACTGATAGAATGAGTTTTCAGTAAGATTTTGGCTATTTCTGACTATTTTTGTGGTCAAATATGATTGTTTGTACTCATTTATCTGCGCATTTCAGCATATGTCCTAAATGCGCAGATTGGTAAGCAAATATGGAGTAAAAATCCATAGGAAAGTACTTGTTTTCTAAGAAAATCTATGAAATGCGCAGATAAACATGTAAAATAGTGTGGGTAGACATGTATTTTCTAAGCAAATCATTAGCATAACCCTAAGGGGGTACAAAATCACTGTAAGAATTCAAAAATGGGTCTATAATCTAGCAGTCGCTGCTCGAAGTCCCGATTGGAATACTACAAACGATGTTGACATGGATAGAGGAGAGATTGCTCCAGGCGTTCCCTGGCAATCTACCCTCCACAACTGGTTAGCCGATGTGCCCGTCTGCCCTCGTGGCAAGACTTGCAGGGAGTGTAATGATGCACTTTGCTTTTTGCAACACACTGGACGATAAATCCGACAATCACAGCCTTTGAGAGTGGGCTGTGCTTCTCAATGGCCCACAGGAGGTCTGGCTTTGCCACCCTTTGGGGGTTTCGTAAGTCCGGACTAATACCCAAGACCCTGACTTCGCCGTGAGATAGGAAACTCTACAATAACCATATCCATTATACGCTATAATTGTGTAAACAATCAAGATCTGATCGGGATATATGTAATTGCTTTGCATATTCTAGATATAGGCATATTATCTTCCACACTACCTTATCGTATATTTATGTCATACATTTAGTAAGTAGTTAAGACAGCGTGTGAAAAGGCACACGCTCGTGCGATTGTCATTTGGCATCAATTACATACTGTGTAATTCATTATACTTGATTGGTATATATTGTATCTCACGTTAGTAATGACATGGGAATACTTAGTAATAAGTTAGTCATGATTATTAGTCATACCCATGGCTTCAGTAGTATATATACAGCTAGCTGAAACTGATGAGGCTCACCCGCCAAAACATCCTAGTGTTTTGATAGATCTGGGAGTTTTTCAGCTAGACCCTTGTCACCCATACCTACATATTCGTTTTTCTACCCCCCTCTGTGATTGTCAATGAATGTTTTATTTAGCAGCTCTTAGTGCGCATTTCTGCTATAGGCAGATTTGCGTCAATTTAATATATGTGTCATGTTAATATTCATTATTACACATTTCTGCTATAGGGGGGTTTGTGTGGTTTTCAACTATTCATTATAGTAGCACATATTGTTGATCTGGCCATCATTTCTCTGTCTGAGTGCACATTAGAAGGGTCAGATGGACTACATGAAAGTGTTTATAGGCTTGTCTGACCCTTGTCTGACCCTAACCATATTAGATTAAACTCCTTTAAGATATTGCGTGATCACAAACCACGCAAACTCTACTTGGTGGATATTGCGTGATCACAAGGAGTCAACCAAGCAAAGTGGTCCACCGTAGAGTTGCGTGATATCTGCTGAATGGGTACAAGTATACCTTGGAAGATGACTCACCCTTGTCAAACAACACCACCATCCATTGGCCTCTGTATGCTGTCTGTCTTCACAGGCGTTCTAGCTGGGCTTTCATGATTTATGATATTCCACAACCTCTTTGTCAATGTCGTCACCAGTGTCCCTCATATTTCCTATCTCCTTCATCTTCTCATCAATCTTATCCGTGCATTCTTTCATAATATCCAGCCACATTGTCAGGGCTTTCAATTGGTGCTGGCCACTGGCCACGTAAATGAGTTCCTTGGTATGTTCCTCCTTGAGTTGCACTACTGGCAAAGCCTTCCAAAGATTGCAATCAGTTTCTTCATAAGTCTTTTCAACAATCCAATTCCTGTCAACAACCATAGGTATAGAGATCATTCATACAGAACCTAGATCATCCATACAGAACCTAAAGTCAAGATTAGATAGCTTTCTAGGCTGCAGATGACATCTACATAAATCTGCAGCCCTCGAAGTCCCAAATTGTGAGTAGTGTACTGAATTGACTCACACAGCAACGATGAGAGGCTTCACCCAGACCAAAATGGTAGGATATGATGCAAAGGCATCTTGTAAACATATATGGGTGGTTTGGAGGGTAGGTCTAGCGGTGTGGTTGGGCAAGAGAAATTGAAAAAAGAGAGGGGTGGGGAGGAGGGGTAACCATTGTGGCGTGGGAATCAGCGGTGTAGTGATCGTCTGACTGCATATGGATAGGAAAGCCACAAGAAGGCAAGGGGAACAAGGGGCCCATGTTTATTGAAGTCAAAGAAGGCCTTGCAAGAGGAGCTGTACAGACCTGATGCATTTGATGGACTGGCAAGCAAGACAGAGGAGGTAGAGCACCAGAGAAGAAGAGCAATGATCGAAAAGCTCAGCATGATAGCCAAAAATAAACGGAAATCTCCTCAAAGATTGAAAAAAGTTTCCTTTGAGCTGCCAGAACTGGAACCTGAGGATGAAGACGAGTTGGATCTTCCACTAATGAATGATGTTCGAAAGAGTCAGGTGAAAGACAATGGTGGTGATGATAAAAGTGATAGTGGTAGCGATGATGATGATGGTGATGGTGATGTGGAAGATGATGAAGATGAAGATGAAGAGGATGATGATGATGATTAAATTATGTTTATATATAGAAGCATTCATGATAGGACAATGTTCAGCTAAACATGGTAGAACAACATCCAGCATCACAGGATACCGAACATCTCAATATGCACCTTGTACCACCAGGACAAAGATCAATTTTTCTAGCCTCCAATATGCTAGCTATAAATAAGCAGAGTATCCTACTTACTGTTTTAAAGCCCTTGAAACATGATGGTAACATTGGCTAATCCCAAGAAAATCAGATACAAGAACAGTATGATCACCATCCATCATCTATGCAGCACCGAGACATAATTTTTTACATCTTCTAGACAGCATAGGGAAGCATTTCTGTGATGTTTGAATAGTATATAAACATAGTAGAACAACTTCCAGCATCAAAGGATGCCATCTGAGAGAACATCTCAATAGCTGCCTTGTACCCCTCAGACAAAGATCAATTTTTCTAGTGTTCAATACACTAGCCATAAATAAGCGGAGTATCTCACCCACTGTTTCAAAGCCCTCTGGACACAATGGTAACATTGGCTAAGCCCAAGAAAATCAAATACAAGAACAGTATGATCACGCTCCATCTATGCAGCACCAAGACATAATTTTTCAAGTCTTCTAGAAAGCATAGGAAAGCATTTCCCCGACGTTATAACACTTCATAAACATGATAGAACAACTTCCAGCATTACAGGATACAATCTGAGACAACATCTCAACATGCACCTCATACCCTCTAGACAAAGATCGATTTTTCTCGCCTCCATTACGCTAGCTATAAATGGGCTGAGTATCCTACCTACTGTTTTATAGCCTTCTGAACACGATGGTAACATTGGCTAAGCCTAGAAAAATCAGATACAAGAACGGTATGATCACCCTCCACAGCACCAAGACATAATTTTTCACGTGTTTTACACAGCATATAAAAGCTTTCCCTGATGTTCTAATAGTATATAAACATGGTAGAACAACTTCCAGCATCATTGGATACCATCTGAGAGAACATCTCAATACCTGCCTTGTACCCCCTGGACAAAGATTGATTTTTCTAGCCTTCTATACACTAGCCATAAATAAGCGGAGTATCTCACCCACCGATTTAAAGCCTTCTGAACACGATGGTAACATTGGCTAAGCCCAATAAAATCAGGGGGGCACAGAGGAGCAGGGTCTCCTCCTGGCCGAAATTGAAAAACGTACATAGCAGATGCCGGGAGCAAGTGGGGACCATAGAGGCATTTTTCCAGGGGGTTATAGAACCCTACGAATCCACTGATAACATTTGCAAGCCACGAAAAAAAACATCTTTATAGACATTCAAGGTTGGTGCGCAGTCCCACCTTGTTTGATTTATATCTTAAGAACGCGACCGCCGATTTTCATGATCAGTAGGTCAAATTGATCGTAGAAATGGCCTCTATATTATTGTAACATCCATATTCAGATATATGATTTTGAATTTGACACTTAATCCCAAAATGGGTCTATAGACTATAGTGGCACGTGCGGCCTTTACGCTGTTCAACGTCGATAGCCAGTGCAACAAACAAAGCACGAACGGGGAATACTTGACAGTGTTCTGTTCACGCCCTACTCCAACTTCTTGTGTGGGACCTCCTACGATCTTTGAGAGTTCAGGTGGGGACATGTCTGATCGGTGGCACAACAAGGTTCGTGATTGTGTCCTATTTTTGCGATTCGTTCACTTATCGCTCGCTGTGTGGGAACAGCTTCAGACTCGGATGAGCATACCAGGTCATACTGTCCCCAGATATGCGCTTGATTCCTTGTCCCATTTGTCTTGTTCATTACAGTTTGTGAGGCAATGGAGGGGAAGATCAGTGTCAATTCAAGATTGGCCTTAGCAATATGTGAAGCAACTTGAAGATCATGTTGGCCCAGCGTCTTGTCGACTCTTTCACAGGTACTACTATGAAATTGTGCATGTCATCACCATCATTCACAGCGAAGGCTGAACTCCTCCATGACACAGTTCGAACCCCTCCATTGTGTGCCTTGATATCAACATACTTCAACAACACCTATGACCATGAGGTCTTGTTTATGTCCTTCTATTTCTTGCGAGAAGAGATCACCGTGGAAGGATGCCTACGCTTACTTGATGTGCCATGCCACTCACAGTAATGCTGATACGCAGCCGTGAGTGCACCAGATCAGTAGGACAACTTTATCACATTCCACGGTATGGTTACTGGCAGGTTCACTTCTGACCCACGTACCCGTTCAATAGACTAAGGGTCTTCCTAACTCACCTCCATCTTGGTGACAAGCGAGTCTCTGAGGAGTCTGGTAGCATCGAGGAGTCGAAGGTTGACATTCTGCATGTCAACAACAGGATGAAATGTCTGTGAATGCATCAGAATGTAGTCAAATAGAGGAAGTTGGAATAGTGACCCCGAAAGCTGAGTACTCATCTCGATGGTTGGGATCAATGATCAAGGTACCATCAGGATGATGGAGGTAAATCTCAAATGTGATACGGGTGATGGAGATCCAAGTGAACCCCTTGACAACGATAGGCACGAGGCAGTCTGGGGTGCCAGTGAGAGCCCGGAGGAGGGGATGAAGTCAGAATAGGCACGGAGGGGTTGTGAGTGCAATCTGTGTATGGGGCGTCCTAACTTCATGGATGGGATTGCCTCTGTCTTGCAGCTGGAGAAACTCCTGTGTGGTGATATCAGAGTTTTTTAGAAATTCTAAACCAAAGGCACATCATTGCTCAAGGAAGGCTTTACAATACACTCTTCAAAATATATTGTGGATCTTTCAAGACTAAATTTGAGGTGTATTTTTATGCTCTTAATTCTGCTGCCTTCTACTGACAAAATCTAGATTCACCTATTTTTACATGTCGCACACTTGTACCTAGACTGGGTCAACAGGGTCCAAGCAAAGGAGAGCAGAGTAGAAGATGTAAGTACCTTTTCAACCTGAAGCAGCTGCTTAAGATTACTAATTACCAGAGCAGTTTTCACTTCTTTTCTGGTGGGTTCAAAACTTGGGAACCTGTGGGTGGTAAGAAGCCAGAACTTGGCAAGGGCAATGATATGCTGGTTGGGGCTCTAACTAAAGTGAGAAACAGCCCAGAGCTATCTGCAGAAATTGCCTCCTGGGCAGCCTTGGATGCAGGGGGTTTAGCCCAGTTTCCAGATCCACTCCATGGCAACGTTCCACCAGCTGTGAAGCTGCCCTTAGACCCCCCCCTACTGCCATGGTGCCACCTAATTGTAGAATATCTCAAGGATTTTCTAAACAAGCAATAGAGACTGGTGCCTTTCCATATGATGTACTAACATCATTCATCACTGTTTACTTATGTCATACTGACAGTTCATTGTCTACTTATGTATCTGAGCTTTTGTGTTTCCCGAGCCAACTTCACTTGGATCAATGTCACAAAAGTAGAGTTACAGCTTTGGCTCCGTACCACTGAGGCACCAATTGATCTCTGAGTTCACCATCCCACCGCGCAAACGAAGTATGCCACCAGCGTAAGTTTTCACTTTGATTGATTGTATTACTGTAGACAATTTTCCCTACTTGTTCCACCACTGCCATAGATGCCTTGCTTGATGAAATGATGGAAGAATTCAAGAACATTATTATTAATTATGTTGAGAATCTATTGGAGTGGAGTGATGGCTCGGACCCAGACCCAGATGATCTTTGGGATGAAGAAAAAGACCAGTGGCTGGATGACTTGTCATCTTGGGTCTCAAAGTACTCACTGATCGACTGGCGCTACCTCTCATCTAGGATCATAACCAGCATATGAAAGACTGCGCACACCCACTACAAGGACTGGCATACATCGCTCCCTAAGCACCCGCTCACACGTAAATTAATCTCCATTTCAATGTCAAATGTGCCTACACTTTGCAAATAAATCTGGATTTTAGCTATTCCTGAACATGTCTGCGATTGATGTATGTTGCTCATGTAATCAATGTGATATTCAATGATCACATCGTCATTTTGGGTCTAATAACCATAGGACAATGCCTTGATTTAGCTGATCTACAAATGATTCAAGTTTGCCTACAATTTTAGCTACTTCTGACTGTTTATGTGGTTGGTTAATGTTGCTTTGGTGAGCATTGTTATTGTCTATTATAATATTGACATTGTCGGTGTAGAGCCCTGTAGGTCTCTGTTCATATATCCCTCATTTTTCACGCATTTCAGATACTTTTACCCTCCTCCCTACCTATCTCTGGACTTGCTTTTCACTGGCAGTCTAGACCTGTTTTTCTCTATACCAGTAGTCCTGTACGCCCAGACTCTTTTACATAGACCAGTCTGTGCTCGTCGCAGACCGGGAACCCCTTATTTTCCCTTAAATTTGTTTTTCTCTTTTATTTTGTTTTGTTTGGGATCATTACATTTGCTTTAGAATATAGCTACACAGTCCCGGGAATGCCCGGAGACTATAAAAGATTTGTATCTAGTTTGGAATAACATTTTTCGCTATCTAGCAGTTACCATCTACTTTTGACTCGTCCTCCTTCACCTCATAGCTCACTACAGAGCTCCTCCTCACTGTCTATCATGCCACTGATGTTCCGGACTACTCATCCCCCTCACTGGACTACAACCAGTCCACTCTCAGCACCTCCAGACTGTCTTCAGACATCCTGCCAACACTGTTCTCCACATCTAAGAAACTCCCTGAACTCCCTGGACCCCTATAGGGTCAAGTCTTTTGCAAGGCAAACCCCTGTACACGATCTGACTACACCGCTAGTTGGATTGTTGTCTATACATCGGTTTAATAACCATAGAACAATGTGTTGATTTGGCTGACCTGAAAATTGTTCAAATGTTCTTCTAAATTTTGGATGATTCTTAATCAAATGACTACCACATTTCATGTTTAATAGCTTAAAATTATCATAAAAATCACCACGTTTTGATAGTCCATTTGCCCATTTCCCATACCCCCTGAAATGCCCAGATACACATTAAAAAATAATAGTCTAACATGACTGAATTACAAAAGTATATAGTATTGTGTATTTCCATGACCCTTGAAAATACACTATAGGCTCACTGAAATAATGGCATAACATGGCGTAACCTTGACTGGATTACGAAAAGCATGATGTAGTATCCCTAGTAAGTTTCTACTTGAGATCCCTATTAGATTAGAATCCTCTCTACTTTACTGAGTCATTAGAATTTCCAGATAGGATTTCTATGTGGCTATTGAGATGAATAAGAATGTCAAATCCTGGGCCAAGAAGTGAGTATATGCACACCCAGGATGACATCTACACTCACACATTGAGATGTGGCCAAAAAGCATGGCATGGTCGCATACAATCAAGGTATATACTTTGCACAGGCCTGGATGCTGCTCAATATGTCAGTGCAGTACAGGTGTCCGATCCTCGAGAGCTTGTTTGCATTGGCATTTGTGAACACCCTGATGCCATGCTGCGTTCATTTTGACTTGCTGATGATACCAACAGCTAAGTGAGGACCTTCATCTTCTTTCTAATATGCCTTGGCTCACTGTTATCCAACCACACCTAGTGTCACTTTTCATCCATTTGTGATCTGTTTGCACCACTGCCCCATCTGCCCTCATTTCTCTTCCTCACTTGCCCTGGCCCCTCTGTTTTCCCCTTTTCCCACCCAACTACCCTTATGGATCTACTTGCCTGTCCACTCCACATTGCTTGCCTCCTCGCCTCTTGCCCTCATCCATCCTTGTCAGCTCTTGTTCAAGTTTGCTCTCACATCCACATCTCACCCTTGCTTGCTCTCTCCACTTGCTATTTCCCACTTGTACTGGGAAGGTGCATTATCATTATTTTTCGTCAATTTCTTGATCGCTGATTGATTATCGCAGTGTACCTTTATAGACTGTTGGGCAAGGTCTCCTTAGGAATCAAGGTGATTCGACCGTCAAGCCCTTGGACCAGAACTTGAAGGCCCTCAGTCTTCAAGAAAAGGAAGATGCGGCTGCAGATGCCTTGATCGGCTATGCATGCCTCGACATCCTCACAAGTCCACTTGGGTTCGGCCAATGAAACAAGTGCAAGATCAAGGTTGCCAAATCAAAGAAGCTATTTGACTCATTCCATAGCGAAGGTTGTAATCGGTTCACCCCCAAGAATTTTATTCCAATTATCATTGATCCCACTTACGTCGAAGATGGATCATATTCGACTAATCTGACCCTCAAAGAAGACCTTCTGATATTCAAACTCTCAAGCAATGCCCCCACTGGTTATATCATCTCATCTGAAAGTGGTCAGCACCGCGCCGAAGCACTCGGCAAATGGCTCGCTGTTCAGCGATCTGACCTGAAGAAGGCAACCTCAGAGGCCAACACAATCCTCAAGATGCCCGAGGAGGAAGCTCAGTCGAACGGTCTCTTGACTAAATATAACAAGGTCATGAAGCCTTGTCTCAACATTCTCAAGGCAGTGGTAGGCTTAGGGGGTCAATGGGGAACGATTCGGATCTACAATACATATTTTGCCCTAACCTACCTCTCTTTGTTGTCACAGTTGTCCATTCTCACATCTCTACATGCACCACTCTTGATCAGCAACTTGCTCTTGTCCTTTGTACTCATTCACCACCCTCTTGTTCACCCCTTGCTCCCTCTCTTGGTCTTGCTATCACTTTCTTGCACTACTCTCCTACTCTCTGACTTGGTTTTGCTGTTGTTCTAAAAATGTCATCAAAACCTGTTTTCAACATCTATAATCTACATCTTGTGGATGTCAGGGTACTTGTTCATGCTTTGAAGCAAATAGAGTTTAGCCAAAGAATGCTGCATCTTTTAGAAGAAATGTCTGAAGTGCAGACTGTAGCCTATGGAGTCAAGTGCAGGCTTGAAGTAAGTTATGGTAATATCATTATTGTTGTTTCTGATCTAACTTCATATGAAAGTGTTGAAGATTTGGAGAGAGTTCTTTTTCCTTCACTTCATGCCCCTTTGTTACTGGATCCTGGCATGCAAACAGTACAGACAATTTCTACTCATCAAAATTCTTCTATTCAGAGCTCTGGGGCTATAACTTCACCAGACTTATTTCCTTCAACATTCTCAGAGGAGGATATGGATATTGATGTGGAAGACTCCCATCAATTTGGAAAGAGTAAAAAATCCACAAAAAGTCAAAAAGAGGTGGTTACCCACCACAGAGGCAGAAGGTGAATAAAAAAGGGAAAAAGTCTTTCAAGAGGGACAGAGCTTGGGTGTTTCAGTAAGCAATGAAGCAAACTCCTTCATAGCAGTTGTGGCTGCTGCAAGATGGAGATCAGAGACTCATAATATTGCTCAATGGCTTGAAAACATCAGAGATGGTTTTATTCAGTAGTAGAATCTTCAAGCTGAAAGCTCTGAGTCTTTAGTCTTTCTGGTTAAAAGGTGTAATCTATCTCAAGCTGCTGGGATAAGGGTGTCTTTCTTCAATATGGTTAATTCCATTAGATTGGCTGCCAAGTGTCATAGGTAAATAATTGTATTCAAATCTTGTCAGACTAAATATATTTGACAGTTCCACGAGGACATGGAGTGGAAGCTCAATCAAAATGTACAAAATGTGCCTTTAATTAATGCCATATTCATGATTGCTATTCAGAACTCCAAGTCAAGCAAATATCTCCCTTGAAAATAATATTTACTTTTTTGACCCCCCTTCACTATATTGGCTTTCATGGTCTGCTATTATACAAGTTACAGTGTTAACTGACATCAAATCAAAAATGTAGTCTAGGATACCATTGACTTTTACTTTTAGATATTTCTTGACATTCTCTCAAGAACAAGAATCACTCTAGCAATCACACTTTTCATCTTGCAATTTGGGAAATCACCTTTTCCTAAAATGCACTGTAGCTGTGCTGAACTGCCTGATTGAATCATTGTCAAAATGAAGGATCATTATTACAATACTGCCTGGAAAATGTAAGGTTAATCATTCATAGTACATATGCATTATGACCTCACTTTCCAAATACATTCCAAGTCATACCTGAGGCATAGACAAATAAGCCACCTGGTATATTGGACACTTATTCAAGTACATATGATTTGTAGGT
>JBBPOL010000649.1:0-11263 GCA_038091435.1 Leccinum variabile | reverse complement strand
CCGCTTCCCTTTCAGCCAAATCATTCGACTCTCCTAATGCTCTAGAAATATCCGACATCTTCGACGCACCGGTGAGGCTTTCAGAGAGGCCCACCCCAAGACCATCAACGTTTTACATCCCCTTTTCCGCGCGTTTGACGTGGAGGGTAGTTCTATCACATTCGGAAGGCATAGATAAAGACGCTTGGGCTTTACCATGGTCTCTTCCCCCTCCTGTCACTTTTGACGGTCCCGCTTGCCCTCCGCACATCTCAACGTCGACCCTAGAGTCACGACGTTTGCAGCGCGCCCATTCTCCAAGAGCACGGCATGCGGCTTCTACCATCTCATGCAGCCCCTTTGTGTCTACGTCAGAGCCTATTTATCAACTATTTGATGGGCCATCCCGTGTCACTCGTTACCGATACCCTTTACCCCGAGATGAGGTGTGTAATACTGTGATGCTCTTATTCGTCCCTTTCAATTCACCTGGATTCACTAGGGGTACCCTTTCACTTACATTTCCTTGGGTCTTGGTCTATCCAGCGCGTTTGGCTGGTTCGTACTCAAAGATGACTTGGATTTGATTCCAGTGTCCTTGACAAGCGGGTGAACATTCGATCGGTACTCAGCAGGGGGATTTGGTTGTGGATGAAACATCTGTACGATGCTGTGACAATGTCAGTGTAGTTCGTATCCGTCACCAGCTACATCGTGCTCATAGGAAGCTGTGATGTAACATCTGAAAGACCTAACGATTCCCACCGTTGCATCTAGGCTTTTCTATCACTCCTTGGCGTACACTCTGATGCTCAATACGGGGGTAACTTCGGAGAATGCTGGATGGGGAAAAGCGGGCGAGGTTCACGCAGTAGCTAGGAGAATTTTTACTCTCCTGTGCCTCAGGCACCCAACATGGCCGCCGTGGAATCATTGAAAATGATCTGTGGTTGTTATGCAGAAGAAGGTCAAGTGGGAACACAAGAGACATTGCGATCAAAGTTGGTGTTTCTGGGGAAATTGATGGTGGTCAAAACAAAAACTAAATTCACGCGGGAAGACATGGATATGTTTGGATCTCGGGGTGTGAATCAAAGACTAAGCCCAGATGCAACCTGCGTCCGGATGGAACTTTCCCCGAGGGTTATGATACATGAGAGATAGTTGAACTGTCGCAGGTACAATTCTCAGGTCAGCCACTTCAAGGGCTGCTAGCAAGATGTACTCCTTGTAAGTTCAGCCGGCTAATGGTACTACCCGTACTACAGCACTAGTCATCCACTGGTACTTGAGCTAGAGCCACTAAGTTTTGGCTTGCCTCCCTATTCTTAACAACAATTACCAAGATCAGATGGCAGAAATAGTTTAATATATACTACCTCAAACATACAGTAGATAAAAAAACGAGATAAAGTGTTATACTCCTGTGATTAGCTGAATGATCCACCACTTGACCCACGACCAAACGAGGTAAACTGGTTACCGCGCCGGTACATAGTGATATCCGAGTCGTGCCCGGTCATCCAAGTCGTACCCGGTCATCCGAGGTCCCTCTGCCCATCACTATCCATGTCATCATCGTTCTCGTCGCCTTGCTCATCTTCCGAGTCGCCGGCTGTATTATCTAGGAAATGGCACAGGTATACCCCCGGGTATCCCAACCTCAACTCGTGGCACCTACCCGCGGATCTTCACTTCGCAACCTCACCCCGATGTCGATTCCCTCGTTCTCTCCCTCCGATCCTCACCCACATGGAACCGACAGCAGTGCAACGGCGTGCCACCACGACGTGACGACCATCATTGAATCCGCCCGTCCCGATGACTCGCTTAACTCCTTTGAAGGCTTTGTCTCCGCCGGCGACATTGCGCTGGCAAGTCCATACTGATCTATATTGGGACCACCGAGCCAATAAACAACTCCATACTTTCCAATTGGTAAAATTGTCACTACAAAATGGTCTGAGTAGCGATGAAAATACCACAATTTTCACTCAAAAATGACAGCCACAAAAACAACAAGTGCTGCCACTAGTACTGTACTTATGAACGAGGCTATAGCATCACGTAGCAAGGCCTAGCCATGTATCATATCATATTTTTTTACCATAGTTGTTTCAATTTTGTGATTGAAATTCGTTTGGCCAAGTACCGTGCTGCTGGTGAAGAGAGATCTGAAGAGGCTACTTACCCGTAGCCGGACCGGACCGGGTCCCTTAGATTAGGTAATACTTTCAACTCCACGATATCACCGCAGCCTCAGGTTCTTTCGCACGTGCACTTCTGAAACAAGTTCTCAGATCTGACCGCCAGGACCTCTAGAGCCTACATCTACATACTTAGCCGAGCTGAAAGGCTCGAAATGGTCCCCGTTTAGAAATATTACACAGAAGGTTCTGTCAACTGCTACGTTAGTTATGTAGAAAGATTACAAATGCAATAAATCACGCCATTGATTATGATTATGATTATCTGCCAATTGATCGTGCAGAAAAACACTGATATGATTTGATATCACGTACTAGTAGATTATCTACAAACTAGATTATCTACAAGGCACTACAAAGCACAGTCTGACCACGCTCGACTACTTGTTGTACATATGAAACGAACACTTGTGAGTCAGATACAGATGAAAAGAACTCGTGAATCTTCCTATATGTTGAGGAATACTTATCAACTGCAAACTCGAGTGGGACGAATGATCCCTGGACATGCTGTTCGAGCGCCCAGTATAAGCATGTGCCCGCTAATGCGGACACCGTGAGGAAGTGGTTAGTGGTGCTTGTATCGAGATACTTGTGGATATCTTCCATGTATAGGACATCCGACACCAGATTTACCATCTGCGTTGAGATGGCCATGCTAGACTCGAAGCCGCCAACGTTTGGGTCCGAAGGGTGCTAGTAAAGGGGTGGTTAGCAGGATAAAAACTATTGTAAAATTTTGATACCGGAATACGGTCCGCTCTCAAGAACGAAAGGTTCTCGAGAAGCCGCTTCACCTCCATTCGTTTCCAATCGACCTCACTAAACCCATTTTCCAGCGGCCTGGCTCCCCGAAGCTCAAATGCGTCTTGTACGCTATGACGAGCGGAGTCCTTGAAAAGCGATCGGACGTATGACGCGGTATCCGATAATTTTTTTACACTGGCATTGGCGTCATTTTTCTCTACCCACTCGTCAGCCAATCCTATATTTCAACCAGTGAGTGCTCGGAACTCGGAGACTCGGATCTGTGCACAAAAGCAGACAACCGACCTTGATTACTGCCAGCGGCGTCGAGTGCAGACGTTTTCAGAACCGCCATTAAGTCTTCTTTTGTTGGCATTGCGTTGGTATTCAATATGTATTTCCTCGTTGCCTCGCGCGCGTGGTTGAGCACAGTCTTGGTGTTAGGGACCTGATTCGACGTGGCCGCAACAGCGCCGGGCCCGCCAGCGGGAGTGGAATGGACCAGCGGCAAAGTCACCGAGAGTCTGCCAGGTGCAGCGGCGGGTGCAGCGGCTCCAGCCTGAGAACTGCCGGTGGGTGCCAGGGGCAAACGGACGTCCGCTCCGCTCCGCTTGCGGACATCACGAAACGATGTCCCGAGTGCCTGATCATCCGGGTCGGATGATCAGTCTGTGTTGTAGATAATTTGAAACGCACTTACTCGTATCACGCCAGTCGAAAATTCTGCACCACGGACCAGTTCGCCAGGTCTCAATCTCGTAGTGAGCCTGGCGGCGCCTTCTGCCATGTCAGCTCGGAGCTGAGCATAAGGTGCCACTGGCACCGTTATATGCCTCACTGGCAGGCTGTCCCGGTTGGCACTGGGGGCGGGGTATGGAGCCGATCTGAATCGGATTGGTCGCCTCGGGTGTAGAACGGCCTCATCCATTCCAGTGATGGGTATCTGGCTGCCAGCGTATTCAAAGGTATTGCCGGTGGTCACTGGTAGTCCGTCTTCTGTTAAACGAGGGTAGACGTTGATCAAATGGGGGTATTGTGGTGGCTCCATCGACTGTGATGGCTGGTCGGCGTAGAAGTAGTCGGTAGGCTGGCCCGGGAATGAGGCTGATTGACCATCACTCGGACCGGATGGGTACTGCAAGGCTGTTGGATTATCGTTTGCGAAACAGGCAGGGCCGCCAGCCTGCCAGTGAGCGCCGGTGTTGTAGTACTCGGGCGAAGTGATTTGGACTTCGTGTGAAGCCAAAGGGGTGTTGAAGATAGAAGTTGAAGGGCCGGCCTGCGCTGGCAAGGCTATTCCGAGTCTGGCCCGGGACGGTGGAACAAGCGGCTGTTCCTCGACATTGTTGAGCTGATTTGCGACCGGGAGCCCTGCAGCGTTCAACCCAGAGCTTTCGGGGTACTTTCGAACGGACTTGTTGTGTGAAGTAGTATGAGGTCAGATAAGAATCTAAGACCGTCGTTGGTACAGACATACTTTGCCTTTCTTTTTTGAACCCCTTGTATTCTTGGTACTAGTACTCTTCGACATCAAAGACCGTGACGTGCGTTGGCCCGGGAAAGGTGGTTGGACAGGGGGCTCACGCGCACGGCTGGGTGGAGGTTAAGAGCATGGAGTAAAATCCCGCTTCCGTTACAATTACTACAAGAATGCGGTAACTAACTACATGATCCAACGGACGAGCTGGTTCGAGAGTTCTAGAGCCTTTATCTGATCAATCTATGAATTAGATAATGTACCCTGTACCCTTGAACTGGAACTCACCGAAGATGCGTGTTTGAAGCCGAGACTCAGGTGGGTGCGTCGTCATCCGAATTGTCATCCGCCATGCTTTTTGCGCATTCCCCGTCAGGGTCTGGGTCCAACTGAGCCAGCCCGGTTTCCAAAGCATAGCCTTCCAGCTGTTCCAGCTGTTCTTCGCATGTCGAGAATGTCGACATGTCGTCCTCGTAGGCTTGGTGGAGAAACTTGATGTCATCGCCCAGTTCAGAACTATTTCTCGATGACAGTAATCTTTCAAAGAACTCCGCCTCCTCCGAGGCCTCCCGAAATGCCTTTCGGTAATCGGTCTCAACCGATTTAAGGAGCTCCACATGACGCTCCGCTTCTTCAAGCTCCCAAGCCAACGTGAGGATACGGTGGCGGCGTGTTTCTCTTGTCGCCTGCTTGGCTTGTATAGCTTTCTGAACAACTTCATCCGACAAGGTTCGAAGACCTTGCATAAGGATATCTTTACCCTATATCAAAGTTGAATAAGATGTATAATACAGCAAACATTGAGCATAGATACTGACCATCTTGGCATCTTTCGGTCTGATGTCATCACGAGATGCTCTGCCCATAGACTTTCGTATCCAGCGAAGCTCTAGTGGTGTGGGCTCAGCGGGACTCGGGTAGGGTGAATATTTGATGACACGATTTGGACTCGGAGTAGATACGTCGCTTGTGATGTTATGGGTATATCGCCCAGCATACTTTGTGCTGGGGCCCGGGGATCTGGGGGACCTGGGGGATCTGGGGCACCTAATGTCCCCTAGTACGTGGTGATGAACTGGAGAGCTCGGTGGTGGAGTCATGCGTGATAATACATTCATATTTAGGGGTGATAATGTCGGCGTGATGGTGTGACCCGTCCGTAGGGAAAGGAAAAGAGCGTTGGTGTGAAAAATGTGTCGGAGTTTGAAACACTTAGCAGTTTCTTTGTGTCAGTTATCGCGGATACCTCGCTCAACTCACTTGGATGCAGCCTCTCCGACCTGAAGATTTTGAGGTATTGGAAGTGAATTGCACAGAAAGGTGAGTTACTAGCAAGACTCAATACCATATTATATATATGACTGACCTTCAACTGGAAAGCTTCCAGCGTATCAAGTGTCCCAATGTTTGGTGCAATCGGGAGTTTCAATCCATCCGTGCGATCACCGAGCATCTGAACAGTCCAGAGGAGTCTCTCGCATCTGAAGATCAAATTCAAGAGCGGTATCACCTACAACTACCGCCTTCTCTGCGACAACTTCGGGGCGATACGGACAACACTGGCACGCGGACTGCTCAGTACCATGCTCAATCTGGCGGAACGTATGGGAAATCGAAAAATCTGCTTCAGCAGATGGAGGACGATCCAATCCATAAGCACCGCCTGCACAACCAATATTACCCTTTTGCTGGAGCGGCCGAGTGGGCCCTTGGCAAATTTCTTGCTGAGAATTTGACACAGACGCAAATTAACCGGTTTCTGAAACTACGTTGGGTACTTTCTTTCACTGCCTTCATATCTACATCGTTCATTGTACTAATTGATTGACTTAGTTCTCTGAAAATGTAAAACCGTCGTTCTCCTCAGCCGAGCAACTGCTTGGTTGGATCGACATCCTGCCAACTGCGTCAACTTGGCAGACCGTCCAACTCGAGGTACAAGGCTATCCTACTACGGCACCGATTCAACTGATCTGGCGCGATGGTCTCGAGACGGTCAGGAGCATCGTCTCCAATCCGGTTTTTGCGAACAATATCACTTTCGACCCCATCAAGATCCAACAGAACAACGTACGTGAATATGGAGAATGGTTTACGTCCCATGAAGCATTTAGGATTCAAGTTCGTTTGGGAAATACTGTTGGCGTATCATCGGATGCTGATTTTGATCCTCAGGACCAGCTCCCAATTGGTGCGAGCATCGTGCCGATCATTGCTGCGTCCGATAAGACGCCCGTAACTCGACAAACTGGAGGGCTAGAGATGCACCCACTCTTCATAACGATAGGCAACATCGATTCCGATATTCGCATGAAAGCTACTTCTCACGCATGGCAATGCGTCGCGTTCATACCCACACCCAAGTTTGAAACTCATCCCGACTATCAGACGATCCTTCAAACTCGTCTCTGGCACAAATGTGTCGATCTAGTGTTCTCGAACTTGAAGCATGCCGCTCTCCACGGCGACTTTATGCCAGACCCTTTTGGTGACATTCGATGGTGCCACACGCCTCTCGTCGCCTGGATTGCCGACCTCATGGAACAGTTAATGATCTCCGGCGTCTCCAAGAACGCATCCCCTGTCACTGAAGCCACTATAAAGGAATTCGGTGATGGGCAGCGCCATGAATGGCGCACCGCTGAGAAGACTTTAGAACGCATCTTCGACACTGTTCAAGCCGTGGACCCGTGGAATCTTGATCGTTTCCAGAAGCACGCGAAGTCTCATTTCCTCCTAGGAGTCCATCTCCCGTTCTGGCGCGACTATCCCCTTTCCAATCCCGCCATATTCCTTGTCCCAGAAGTCCTTCACACGCTACACAAGTTATTCTTTGACCACATCCTTGTATGGTGTAAGGAGGTGATGGGAAAAGACGAGCTGGACTTCCGTTTCAAATCTGCGCACAAGCGCGTTGGTATGCGACAGTTTTCGGGTGGAGTATCCCATGTCCAGCAGATGACGGGGCGAGAGCATCGCGACATTCAACGGAAAATTGTTCCTATCTTGGCTGGCGCTGCCCCGCCGGACTTCGTTGCTGCTATACGTTCCATCATCGATTTTATCTACCAGGCCCAAAGTCCGGTCCACACTGACGACACTATTGCATCTATGCAAGCTGCGCTCGACGAATTCCACGCTCGGAAGAATGCTGTTGTCGAAGCTGGTGCGCGGAGAGGAAAAGCAGGCGTTAAGACTGACTTCTTTATCCCCAAACTCGAGTTGCTACAGTCGTTTGCAGATGCGATCCGGAATTCAGGCGCGATCATCCAGTACACAGCAGACGTCAGCGAGCGCCTTCTTATCACACATTGCAAGCAGCCATTTTTACGAACAAACAAACAGGCGAAAGACTTCGCTGAGCAAATTGTTCGGATTTTGGATCGCGAGCACAAGATGCGACAGTTTGATCTATTCACTCTCCTCGCCGAACACGGACAATCGTTCCTCAACAAGGTGGTTGCCGAAGAACATGATGAAGTCGCTGAGTCGGACCCCGCCGCTACGTGGGTTTCACGGGCCGTTCCAGACGAAGAGATGCGTTTCGAAGCTCCACGTCCGGTGCGGAACCATTTTCTAACTGGTTTATTGTCCAACAATGGAGCAACCGCCCTTCACGTCACCGCTGCTCCTGACGGCAAACGTCTGTCGTTAGAAGACTTGTCACGGCTCATGCACCTACCGGATATCAAGCAATCTATTATCGACTATATTTCTTCACAGACGCCCGAGGTCAACGCGTGCATGTCACATTTTAGCTCCATCGACGTCTGGCACAAGTTCCGAGTGCAGATGCGCTCTAACTTTCGTGATTCTGTTATCATGCCCAGCCAACTCGTTCAAGCCCATCCTCCCAGCAATTTGTTTCCCTATGGAAATTGTGACGTCGTGTTGCTCGAATCGTCTGATTCGTCTCAACCCGAGCAACGAAATTGTAACCATTTTCAAAGCCTCTTCTGTATTCACTCAACTGATTTTTGGTAGTAGCATACACCATCGCTCAGGTGCGGACGGTCTTCAAGCCGCACCTAACACCGTCCGTGGTGCGAGACCTTCCGAGTCGCTTCGACTTTCTCCTAACACCTCTTCTTTACGTTCAACATTTCAAACTTTGCGAAGAGGACCCGTCCACCCGGATGTGGATCGTTGAGAGGGTTCTTATTCAAACTGAACAAGGAGCTTCACGTCTCGGGGAGGTCATTCCATTGACGCGCGTTTCAAACACGGTCGAGTTAGTCCCAATATACGGAGAAAAAGCAGATCGAACCATTTCTTCTTACACGTCTCAAGAGTTATATCCTCGCTATTTTCTCAACCATTATGCAGACAAGGAGTTGTATAATGTACTACATGGGAAGGTCAATACGTAGCTCGTGTCCATACTGATCTCCTGATAATCTATTTTGTTATCGCCTGATAGGCTGACTATCTGTCATCGCGATGTGATCATATCAATGATATCATTTCACACGCGATCTCGGTGGAGTGATGTGTCGCTTGTTACCACTCGGGACTTTTATCGGCTAAAAAACTCTGGTACCTGCAAGTAACGTTACGAAGGACACCAGACACCCGCGATAGTACGTCACATTATTTTTTCTTGTTTGTTTTCTAACGTAATTATTTCCTTTATATACTGACCCACTCTTTCCCTTCTATCGCCATCATTTCCCCATGCTCCCGTGCTCGTGTGTCATCCCGGTTATTATATACCCTCCGACATCCTTCCCTCTTGATTCGTAAAGTCACCTGGTTGACCCAGCGCTCCTGCTAGTGCGCTGTACATGGAGTAGTGATACCGTGGGTTGTATACGGTAAGTACTTGTGGTGTCGTGACTGTTTGTCTACTCATCCTCGGCTCTGGTATACCATGGACACTAATGTCCAGTGCACCGTCCAGTGTACTGTACGTCGAAATTTTGTTCGTACTGACTGCCAGTGCTGATACTGTGGCCGTCGCCCTTGGCTTCGGAGTTGCATCACTTTGAGGTGCTTTGTATTTCGGTTTCCTATTGTCTTGCTGGCGCTGCTGAACACGAGCTACGTAGATGTTAGTCTCTGCGTAACTTGAGTTGGAATCATTTACCTGCTCGCTTGATCGAGCGCATTGCACGAAAGGTGTGTGTCGACAGTGCATCTCTTGGATTAATCCCATGGCTAACATGGAGGTCAATACCAGATATCATACGCATGTCGTGTTGTTGTCCACGCATGATACCAGCAAGGAGTGTAAGACTGGCACCATCGCGATTAACATTCCGATGTGCTTGCTCGTTCCCGTTTGTTGTTGACGGGGAAGCCTTCCAAATGTACGGAGGAATAAGACTACGAGGCTGATATAAAGCCGGTATCATGAACCTCGCAGTTTCTTTGTCCTTCAACCATGCTGCAAGTCCTTTTGAGTAATGCTGCTTGTCCGTTTCAAATACAGTATGCGTACCTTTAGCTTTGGCACCCCCATAACGAATCGTAGTCAGTGTAGCTTCGAAATCTACATGTGGCTCTATAGAAGAAATGCTATACATTGCTTGAATAACATTTTTTGGCACGATGTGCTTTAACGGCTGGATGTTGCGTTTGAAATGAACAGTGCAGACACGAAAGAATCGTCGGAGGTGGTCATAAGGATTAAGGTCACGAATGAAATGGTTGGACTCGTAGGTACAACGTTGCACGTTGTTTCTGCAGAGTTCTACACAGTATTTACCCAGTCCTGTAGCCTGTTAGCATATAAAGATACTACCAGATACGAGAAAGACTTGCCTAGTGCTTGACCACGATGCCCATCAGCGACAACAGACTCGATGCCTGCACCATGGATGTGGAAGAACTGTACCGGGACCCCGGTATCTTGTTCTGCTATAGCACAAATACGACGGAAGAGAATGACGTGCGCGTCGGCAGATTGCGACGTTGTAAACGCACGTGCTAAGACCATTGCTGGGAACAGGAAGAACAGGTTAAAAATGGACGAAACATTGATGAAACATACTTACATCTTTGGTGGGCATTGTCCCACTCTTCTATTTCAAACTCTTGCCATCCACGGACACGCTTGAACGACGTATCAATTGATATCCTCTTTGCCTTCACTAGGAGTGATGACATTCTAGCTGTCATGCAAACGACGAGCTGAAACTCATCATCGCCAGAAAGGTCATGGCGCTCTACGCAGCGTACGTATTGATGATCCAATGGAAGATGTTCGTGTTCGTCACCAAGTAATTTCGCACCTGATAAGGTGATTAATGATAAGATTAAAATGTGAATGATAGAACGTACCAAAGAATCCAGTGCCGTGTGGGAACTTGGATTTCCGTAAGAAAGTAATGATTCGTCGTAGGTGATCGAGGTTTCCAAGAGACGGATGGAGATCATGCGGGGACGGGTCGCGTTCATGGTGAGTCCATGCAAGCGCATGGCGGAGATTATTGATGAATCCAGAGTCGAGCGCAAGCCGCCGAGGTGTTGCGTCTGCGAGTTTCCATTCAAGACGCAATAAAAGTGCCTCGAGGCAATCCACAATTTGGGGAGGCGTCTTGATTGGGAGTGGAGGCGGGTGGTTATGGGGGTTGGTTGACAGAACGAGAACGCGGGGGCAGTCGTGAAGATCCTTTGGAATATATATATCATACGTGGTCGTGCACTTCACAGTGCTATGAATGAGAGCGCCACGACGCAGCACGTTGCATTCATCACGGTGCCAATACGCTGTGGAATGGAATTAGAACAATCCGATACGTGACCGATACAGAGATAATACTGACGGCAGTCAGCTTTCTGCTCGTTTGGGGATGCAGCGAATGCGCAGGGCGCAAGGGGACCAATCCCTAACGATTTGGCATGGTTCTCA
>JBBPOL010000648.1:0-11288 GCA_038091435.1 Leccinum variabile | reverse complement strand
TAAGGGATCACCATTCCAGGCGCCGCTGGAAACGGTATCATGTATTGCGGTCCAGAAGGCGCCCCGCTGGGGTTTTCGCCGTGGTTCGACTCGGGGGGTTGAGCATAATAAATGGGGTACCCAGGAGGATAGGCAGCGCCCAGGGGCTGAGCATACGGAGGCATAGCGGGCGGATATGGTTGCTCTTGAGCGACTGGGCCAGCATTCTTAGCCTGATCGTTGGCCATTTGAGGTTGGCAACACAAGAAGTGACCGGTGTTGAACACAAATTATCTTCTACTTGCGTAAGCAGATAGGCGCGGGGCAACGACACGAAAAACATGTTGGAAAGGACGTCAGTACCGCAGAAGAACATCACGACAAGATGGTCAGACGAGCGCAGGGTACGACAGGAGAGGAGAACGAGTAACTCACTCCGCTCGAAATTGCTGGGTTTTCCGATCCGTCGCCGCTCAGAACTAGCACTTTCCGCACTCTTGGTAACCTCGTTTCGTATTCGGTAGTCTAGCAAAGACTGTAATTCCCTGAAAGTTTAGTGGCAGCAACGGTCAAGACCACGTTCCAAGGTGGGCGGGGTGCAGTGGTAACTGTGCAAGTGAGGAAAGTTGCACGTGCGAAATAAACCTTGAGCCGCGCTTTTGGGAATGGGCCGTGCGCGCTAACCGGCCATCTGGTCAACGCTGGCGACGACGACGACAACATACATTTTGGACGCGTAGGTCACTCTCGACATATGTGCCATAATTATCGCCATTGACGCTTCGCCTGCTTCTAGCTTTGCACATGATTTCCCTTTCTCCGCCCCAACCACGTCCAGCTCCGCTCGAACGCAGCTCCCATCTTCAGCTTGGGATCCGTCTTTTGACCTCGACCATGCATCGATATCTCGGGCCCTGTCTGCTCCAACCTGTATTTTTTGCCCAGGGGAAACCTCCCTTGTATTCGCGAATCAAAGTACTCGTGTGCTGGCGTTGCTGGAGAACTAGTCCATCTACAGTTGCATCCCATTTTTCTCCTGAATTTTCCTCGCATGGCCCGTCCTAATTCCCTCTCAACTGCGTTCTTTCCGTCTTCCAATAGTCCCTTTAGGAATGATGCAGGATTGGCGGTAACTAGATAGGCCATCATATCGCTCCGATCTTCCTGCTGACACACGTCACGAGATCGCCGTCCTTCCAACGATCAGGCTCCCTTGGTGAGTTTATCCACCGCCATACCCCCTTGTTCGTCACCCGTTATTACCGAAAAGCAGCGCCAAAAGGCTGTGAAAAAGGAATGTGATGCGATATCGGTATGTACTCATTTTTGAGCGCTTGTGGCATATCTATGGTGAGCATCCTACGGACGTCTTCTGTACGAATAAGACTTCTATTTAAGTCTATATTTGGGTGCCTCGGGTCTTGCTACACGATATAACCCCGTCCACCGAAATCTTGTGCTGCAATGCCGCGTGCTTGTTCGTATGACAACCAGAACATGGTAGACAAACAAACGCCCAACGTCTCACCATTTTGCGTGATCCAGTCGTGACTGATTCAATGCCTACAGTTATGAGAAGCTGAAATGCGCTCACAGCAAGGGATCAAGGAAGCGGGTGAGTTTTGGGTGTCATTATCGCATTCCGAGACCACCAAACCTTTTTTTTTGTTTCCGTGCGTTCTACTAACTGTAGAACATGACTGACTAGGTCGCTTTCCCGCTAGGTCCGGGACACGATCCAATATTCTATTCTTATTTTCAGGATGGCGTTTGATCGGAAGTAGAAGACACCGTCCTGACCCAGTGACTCAGCTTCGCATTAGTGGTCGCTGCTTATGAATTCACTCAGCGAAACAACCGTTCTTGCCTCCGACTGCACAACCAGAACTGGGTCAGGGAAACGCAACTGCATGAGCTTGTGCTAAAGTTCATCCAATGATCCGTCGACTATCTGATCTGAGCATGTGGTTTTCATGCTTACCAATCCTTTTGCGCAAGATGGGCCACCTTGGAGACATTTGGAAGCACGTCACATCCTGTGTTGATAAGTCGATAAGCAGAGCGCTGCAGATGAAGTTTGAAACATCAGAGGCACCGGTTCAGCGGGAGTCCTTGCGTGTTCTCACAATGAAACGGATATGTATGTAGACACTCAGTAAGTGTCGACGGCAGGCTTGGCCATATTCAAACAAACAAATGACCTGTAATCAGTGAGTACCTCATATCGCGAACATCACGGATCATGCACTTTGAGTCATCATGCATCATGCATCATAGTGATACGCACTGGCATTCGATGGCGACATTTTGACGTACGATCTTTCTCTTGAATTCGGTCCGAAGCAATCGTGCATGTTTAAATAGATGCCTTACTAAGTAGTTGATAAGCAACAACTGTTTAACATGAACGCTCACTCAGGCTTAACTTCTCACTAAGCAAAGTCATGAATGATGTTCCGACCAGCTTTGGTGGCCTCCGTTGTGTCTCACCAGTCTGATATAAAAAGACGACAGAACTGGACTTCCATGGAACTTCACTCTATATTCCCTCGACACGATGTTCTCTGTAACGAACAAGCCTGCGCCCGGTATATCTTACTTTACTCCGGCACAAGTGCCCGCTGCTGGCACTGCATATGACCCGCAGCCAGACGGCAAACCGATACCAAAGTTGTTCCAGCCCATCAAAATCAGAGGAACCACATTTCATAACCGCATCTTCGTAAGTGTTCTCGTCCACTCCCACGTGGTCCAGCAGCCAACGGAAACCAACTATATAGCTGTCTCCACTCTGTCAATATTCTGCCGAAGACGGTCATTTCACCGCTTGGCATCTAGCTCACCGTGAGTTCCGGTCCCCGCTTTATGTGAACAAGGCCTCTTTGTTGACACGTGCCCAGTCGGCGGCATCTTTACTCGGGGACCGGGCCTATCCATCATCGAGGCTACGGCCGTTGCACCCGAAGGACGGATCACTCCAGAAGACGTTGGCTTATGGAACGATAGCCAGACCGAGTCGCTGCGCAAGATCGTGGAGTTCGCCCATTCTCAAAATCAGAAAGTCGGTATTCAACTCGCGCATGCTGGTCGCAAGGCATCCACAGTCGTCCCGTGGTTGCAACCTGGATTGGCGGCTACAGAGAACGTCGGAGGATGGCCCGATAACGTGTGGTCACCCTCGGCCGTACCATTCAACGAGGACTTTCCGGTGCCGAAGGAACTTTCCACAGCCCAGATCAACGAAGTTGTGGTTGCGTTTGCCGACGCTGCTAAACGTGCGCTAAAGGCTGGCGTCGATGTGATCGAGATACACAATGCGCACGGATACTTGCTGTTCAGTTTCTTGAGCCCTCAGTCGAACAAGCGCACGGACGAGTACGGCGGTAGCTTCGAAAATCGCATTCGCTTAACTCTGCAAGTGGTCGATACCATTCGCGACATCATCCCGGATGATATGCCACTGTTCCTGAGGTATGTGACATGCTCTTTGGTAACTTACTGGTCATCGAACTCATGAGTATCAGGATATCTGCAACGGAGTGGTTAGAAGAAGCTCTCGCGGATGAACCCTCTTGGCGACTTGAAGACACTGTTAAGCTTGCAAGAATACTCGCGGATCGTGGCGTCGATTTCCTGGATGTCTCTACTGGCGGGAACCACCCCAAAGCCATCATCAAGGGCGGGACAGCCTATCAAGCACCGTTTGCACATGCCGTAAAGCAAGCTGTCGGTGACAAGGTCGTAGTGGGGTGTGTTGGGTCGATCACAAGCGGTGTGGTTGCCGAGAAAGTGTTGGAAAACGGGCAAGCCGACGTTGTTCTCGTGGGTCGATTCTTCCAGAAGAACCCTGCTGCTGTATGGTCGTAAGTTGTCTAGGTCTATTGGCTTGATCTTCGCTGACAAAGATATGAAATTCCAGATTTGCTTCCGACCTGGGGGTAGCGATAAAGATTGCGAACCAAATTGAATGGGGCTTCACTGGTCGTGGTGGAGCCAAGAAGAAGATAGATTGGTAGGATACCTGGGTATGGGTTGAAAAGTAGACAAGATAATAATTAGACAAAGATATCCCACCGAAAGCGAATTTCTAGTGAGGAAGATTAAAATCGTGCAGGTCGCAATTGCAAACCACCGTCATGCAGATAAAGTTTCGACGAGTGCGACTAACCCCACATCTACATAATGACGATTAAGGCATTTCCTCACGCAATTGTTCAGCATGATTCTCGAGGGACAAATCTTTTCCTATAGAATCCAGATAAACAATACGGGGTATGCTGATCTGGATAAAACATCCTGTGCGTGTCAAAAAATCAATTCTACCTTTGTAAGCAATGAGTTGTAAGGCCGCAGGCGGTACAGGAAAGAAAGAAGGACATACGGTGGTGAATTGGGTAGGCATCAAGTTGACACCAATGGAAATACCGATTCCCGGCAAAGAACATGCATGGACGGCCGAGCAACAATTATATCCAGGTCAAGTCGGCCAGGTGGACTTCCGGGAGCGGTACTCTGACGGTGACAATCGAGGCATTGAAGCAAGGCGTTATAAAAAATAGTATGACCGCATTTCGTTCAAAGGCAGCACTGTCACATCGCCCGAAAGACAAAAATGTATTGCTCACTTACTGTGGTCACGGTGGGCGTACGTGGGAGCCGAAACAGAGAGAGAGTACATACCCATTTTACACATTGATCAATGTTTTCATCGTATAGACGACCCGGACAAGCGGCTGCCTGGACGAACGAAACGCACCGAGTTAAACACACCAAAGTCTCGTTCGGAGTCGTACACCAAGAATGACTTACCTGGTGGAGTGGAACCTTCAGCGGTCAGAGTCCAAGTCGGATGAAATTGCAACCGAGGAGTCAGTGGCTGACGGTACAGTCTGCTAACATGCCAGCCAGAAGGTCTTCAATACGGTAAGTCGACTTCGTCCTCTGTATAGTGATGCCCTGCGCCTGTATTGCTCTCGGTATGGTATTCCTTGGAATGGCTCCATTTGCTGCTCCCGGCTCACTGGTACCAGGTACCCAGAGTATATTGTTCGACAATGTCGGTTCTATATTTATGTGGACGTCGGCTGCCTTCCAGGTGTAGGCATCGTCAATCTTGCCTTTCCCCTCGTCTGGATGCTCCCTCTACTAGTCGGTGCAGTATCTGCAACATATGCCTGTATGTAGTCACTGCATGCGAAATCAGAGACCACTTACTGACGAGTCGTGCCCAGGTCTGACCATCCGAGCAAATTTTCGGTGGAACCACAGAATGATGGGAGAACCACTAGCAGGTGCAAGCTCGGCGTGGAGCCGGCACTTTATTGCAATAGGGACGATTAGCACGTTGTACGGCGGGCTTATTCCGACATCGATATCCGTCGCGACTCGCCTCGTTGGCGCTGCATATCCAGTAACGCCTTGGCCTGGATGGGGAGCCATCTACTCGACCATTGACGTAATCGTCTACGTCCCAGCACACGAGTGGCATTCGAGTTCATCTCAGATTACCAGTGTTGGATTGCGGCGCTGGACGACCGTGAAGATCGCGTTCATAATCTTCTTGCTTCTCGGGCTAACCGAAGACGTGAAAGGGATGTATGGGACACCATTCCGAGGGGTTGTCAAGCAAACATTCTCCACCGATCGGACGAGGGTGCGAACTCGTTCATTTCAAGTTCGATTCCAATGCCCATATTCATCATGATCATGGTCTGTAAATTAGCCGTGGAGCCGTACTGGAGCAAGAAATTGATTGGAGTACGAACCACCAGAAAGGTAACAACCCGTGAAGCGTTTCTCGTACTTTTAAAAAAGGTTTACGCTGCCATCTTTAGAGTGCGCGAACATCTCGTTTCAATCGAAATTTTAATTTCATTACCAGTGGAAAACGGCGCGAGGCAAGGCGACCAGAAGGTCGTGGCTTGACTGCTAAATCACGATCGGAGTAGAATGGAACGTTCGAGCTGGTTTTACCAATCACCCGGCCTGGTGCAGCATACACGGAGCATTCATCATACTCGCGCTATGAAAACGATGATCGCCCTTCCTGCATACTATCTTGAAGCAGGTTATCACAACTCTTGGGTCGAATTCCGTTGAAAATAAGTTACACCCCACACCTTGTGCTTTCACAGCGCATCGTTTATTTCATGCGATTGTTCCCGTGTGGTCAAGGATGGAACCTGTGGGGTTGACATAGCAGGTACAAAATGAAACGCTAGCTGTATACTCACTCGGTCAAAGTTCCGACTTTGTTTCTTGAGAAGTTTTGTGATCGATGAACTGCCATGCTATGTCCGATGTGGGGATGTATCATTGAATTCGTGCTCAAAAAAGACACGAGAAATATGATGTTTGTACATGTACAAGTTGTTTTGAGACAACACTTACAACTGTATTCAGGCGGCGCCGACATGGATAACGCGGTAACGTTTCATTTTGAGCAACTTCTCAAGAACTTCTCTCTCTCTTAGTACTTGTGATATGTATCCACGTAAGGAATTGGATCATATCAGATCGCCTACTTTTCCACGCTTGCGCCATCAAACCCACGGTTCTACTACTAAGCACTAGCCAACACATCTACTATTAGGGAAGGGACGCAGCAACAGGACAAGTACTATTCTGCGACGCATATCTTCCTCCGAACTCCATCAGAAACTACAGAATAGGGTCGCTATGTCTAGGGCAACAAGCATCCCCGGAACCTCGGATTGGCGATCCCTGTGTCAAGATCGTAAAGCGGTTCAGAATGCATCCATCCCAGAAGAGTGGAAAATCAAACTGCCATCGGATACATGTATGGATGTTCGTTCTGTCACAGAGGACTGTGGACTCTTGTCATCACGAGAACTCGACATTATCGACCTCGGTACGAAGGATGTGTCCGCGTTGGCCCGCTTGCTCGCCGACGTGACCTCGGGATACACAAGCTTAGAAGTCACAACCGCGTACCTCAAAAGTGCTATTATCGCGCATCAGGTCGTGAGTTTATGATTCGTGTATCTCGTCTCGGGCTATCAAATCATTGATTTAGACAAACTGTCTCACGGAAATCTTTGTTGAGCGGGCCCTCAATCGGGCCAAGGAAGTCGATCGGTATCTGGTGGAACGTGGGGAACCAATGGGCCCCTTACATGGCTTACCAATTTCGTTGAAAGATCAGTTTACAATGAAAGGCTTGGAAACTATCATGGGTGGCGAGAGTTCTATTAAGCATTTGCTGATCATTGACATCACACTCCTTAGGATATGCCTGCAACATTGGGAAGTTTGCAGATGATGATTGTGTTCTAGTGGAAATGCTGTACGAACTTGGAGCGGTACCATTTGTTCGTACTAATGTGCCACAGACGCTCATGGTCAGTTCTGTCGGTTACCCAAAACGAAATCATGGGACAATGCCAAAAACCAGTCTGACATTACTATCATGCAGTGGGGCGAAACACACAACAATGTATTCGGTCGCACAACCAACCCTTACAACAGGAAACTCACCCCTGGTGGTTCCTCCGGCGGAGAAGGTGCACTCCTTGCAATGAGGGGCAGCCCCTTGGGAGTGGGCACTGATATAGACGGGTAATGTTTTTGTTCTCGATCCAGGATAAAGCTTGATCCATGACGGGTGTAGGTCTCTCCGCATTCCCAGCGTCTTTTGTGGGCTGTACACCCTTCGGCCCTCGTACGAACGCCTTCCATATCACGGCGCTGCCAACACCTTGATGGGTCAGGAATCCATCTCATCTGTGCTTGGACCGATGGCAACATCGGTCTCTGCATTGAAGTTCTTCACAAAGGCAATCATAGATGCCCGTCCCTGGGATCGCGACCCGCTTGCAATTCGAAAATGGTGGAATGAGGGAGAATACCAATTAGTGGAACACGGACACGGCAAAGGAATGTGTTTCGCTATCTTGTGGGACAACAAAGTGGTCAAGCCACATCCTCCTCTCATTCGGGCAATGAATATAGTCAAAGAAGTACTGGAGAAAGAAGGACACCAAGGTAAGTTATTCCTTTTAAAAAAATATTGATTCATAATCTCAGACTGCTGTCTAGTTATTGACTGGGAGCCACTTGACCACGTTGACATTTACAAGAATGCTGTAAGATTATGCCTTATGATTAGGAACACCATCCAACTTCTACTTTTATAATGCAGCAAACTATTCTAGCTGCTGATGGAGGCGAGGACTATCGCAGAAGCTGCGAAGCCTCTGGTGAACCCCTGATTACTTCAATGAGCCCCGAGGAGGAACCCCATCCCTTTGACTTTGAGATATCTGAATCACTCGTGAAAAGTCTGGTTGGACATCCGAGAAGTAGAACTACGTGGGAGGTATGTTCGTGATGTTGGTGGACAGAATATGGCTCACATACTCTTATACATAGCTATGGCAACTCCATACAGAAAAACGTGCACTTCGCAAGGCATACTTAGACCACTGGAATGCAACAAAGAGTAGAACAAATACTGGCAGACCAGTGGATGCTATCATCTCACCTGCCGTAGCATATACTGCTTGTCCACACGGCTTGAATTAGTGAGTTATATTCCGACTTACACCTACCAGGACCCACTTACTTCTCTGCATTCAGTGATTCCTTTTACACGACCCTTGGAAATGCGATGGACTACAGTTGCGCCGTGTTTCCTGTGACATTCGTCGACCCCAAGGTTGATCTGCCCGTGGCTCCCCATGACTTCCACAACCACGAGGACGAGGCATTTTATAGACTTTGTATGTTTCTATGTGCGCTCGCTAGTTGTGATACGATACTGACACCACCAGACCATCCGGACGTGTTCCCCGGCGTACCTGTCGGACTTCAACTTCTTGGTCGCACGCTAGAAGAGGAAGCGGTGATCGGTATGGTGGAGTTGGTGGACGCAGCCATTGAGAAACATGTAGGTTTAAGTTGACGGGGTACGAAAGCAATACAAAGCCGATGTCCATAGAGGAAATACATATAATAACCGTGACTGGTCTAGTAATTGTTCTGCGCACGAGATCCGGAACCACAAATATAGCTACACTGTTCGAAGAGATGAGAAAAAAAGGACATATAGCTACATTCATGAAAATTGTCCTGGGTACTGTCCAAGAGGATGTTCGTAATCAAACAAGCCCTCACCATGTCCAACATGGTACTGTTGATCGTATGCCGCTGGCAGTGTATGATCATGGTAAGAAAACCCATCAGTTTCAGCCGAAGCATGCCAATAGTGAGGGGATTGAGTCGAGTGATCTACAGAAAATCCGGATGAGTATGTTGATTGGGTAAATATGATTGACCTGCCCATATGAGCTAATGTGACATGTTTGGCGAGTAGCATGATTGGAGAAGTAGACATACTATTAACCTCCCAGCGGTTCTCGCTCTGCTTCTCAATCTCCAAAGCAGCTAGAAGCCTGAGCATGTCAATCGCTTCCCACGCAAACGTGTTTAACAGCTGGCAACCTCGGAACAACTTGACACGAGAAATACCTTTCAGTAAGGTATCTTCGCGCGTGCGTGGCTCCTGTCCAGTAAGATCCTTGATGACGCCCCGAAGCGTCTTGAAGGATTCTACTTCCTTTTCGCGATACACCCTTTGCAGTGTAACCTTGCTCTGCCGAGACGACGGCGACGGACTGTGTGCCAGAGGTTGGTATGGGTGGTATAGCATCTTGCAGTCTTCGCAACTGATGGAGCCTTGGTTCGAATTTATGACATGTGTGGACTTGTGCATTAAGTATACGTCGCGTTGGACCGGGGCCCGCTGAGCATCAGTTCACGTTATTCGCTTCCAGCCGAATCCACTATGAACGGAGGAAAAGAAGTTCCGGGAAGTACCGTCTGCCTGATATTGGTACAGAGTCCCATCCGCCAATCCCAGGGATGACAATTAATAAATGGCTTCCTGTGGTTTGCCCTGTGTTCCTTGCTCTCTCCAAGGGACCATGCGGCCACCGTGACGGAACATTTCCGATGTTGCCAGTGAGTTGAATAGTGTCCACGATCGGAAGACAAAGAGCAGATCAGCCCTGTGAGGTACAGTAAGCATCGATGGGATGATGCGACCAACATGGAAATGCCGTCAACAGGGTTCTACCCGCGTGGAGGTTTGTACAGCTTTTACTTGATACGGGTAAGTATCCGAAGTTTGTGTCCATCGTACCCGCCACGTCCGGGGATCTCCACGAGATTTTTTTGCCAACTTTAGTTCTCACCGGAAATGTGGACAATGTGCAGTGGAACCCCGAGTTTCTTGAGGATTTTGATAGGATCATAATCGAAGAGCGCCATTGGAGTACTGAGTACTGAACGGCGTGAACTTCCGACAGTGTTTCATGTCATACACTGACTCACTGATCTGCATTTTCTTGGCATTTACTATATCTTACTTTCCTCTGAAGCAGCGATGTTTAGGATGTTACAATGACTTGCTGGTACGCCGTGGTACGTCCGAGTCCGATTCGTTGAGTCATATTATAATTCCTTATCATCATGTTAGTATAGATTGATCTTCATCACCTACTCCGAGGCAGGCGGCCAAGTGCTATTATGGTCACCGATCACCAGGGTTCGAATTTCCGGTCAGCGATATAAATGGGCATCATTAATTGAGAAATTTTTTCAATGAATGATGTAACATTTGAATCCGAGGTTCGTACAAGGGTAAAATCTACGTATACATGAACCATAGCCACGCGCGCCATGAGCCTGAGACGGACCGCCGTCGGATCAGCGTGAGGTCCGCAAAGTCACAGCGTTAGTCACTAGCCACATGTTACGCGGCGCCTTCGCGGCAGTGACTTAATCCCGATCTTCCCCATTGAGCACTTGAAACAAATCACTGGCACTGGCAGTAAGATATCGTACTAAGAGACTCATCGATCATAATCGGTGTCCATTTTACAGACCGCATGCCGATGAGTACGAATTCTACTAAGACACACAGCAAATGTGCCAAGCTTCAAGGTCCATGGTCATTGGTCAATGAAGCTTTGAAGCTTGAAAGCTTCAACTCGGATATCATAGGGCATTGCCAAGAAGCGTAATCTATACACGCAATGCACTGGCACCATCGCACAGCAAATCATGATGAGCCGACCATTTGAAAGCGAGGTCTCAGATCAAAAGTATCATATTTTCATCGCCTTCATGATGTCATCTGGCACAACAGTCGGAAGTACAGTAGCAGAAAGTAGATGGTATTACGTGGTGCAGCGGGCGTCTATCGGTGGCGACAGTGGGCAGATTAGCTCAATGGTGGTCACCGCGAGCCGTAAATTATCACCCGCTGGGAGACACGACATGTTACT
>JBBPOL010000647.1:0-11289 GCA_038091435.1 Leccinum variabile | reverse complement strand
ACGGCGGTACGTCGAGGAAACGGTCGCCGCCATACGTCTTCGGACACGACACCACGACCCATATGAAGAGTGGGAGAAACAGGCCCGTAAAGACGCACTGGTACGCGTTTCCTCTCATCTTGTGTCCTATCTCGCACGTGCAATGCCAACTATGACTGACGGGACGTCCTTGCCACCTTAGCGCACGGCACGCAAGGAACAAGCAGATGTTATACTCGAAACGAACGAACGCCGTGTAAAGAAAAGAGATCGTGACTTGAAGTCGCTCGCGACGAAGCACGACCAACAGATGGCAGAAGTACAGATGCTGTTGTCGGAGCTCAAGGTCAAGCAGCAGTCGGAGCTGAATCAACTCAGGATACAGTGGAGCAAGCAGGACAAGGAACAACAAGATCGGATAGAACGAGTGATACGATCAGAGGAGGAGAATCATAGAAAGAAGTTGGAGGAAGAGAGAAGGAAGAAAGAGGAGCAGGAGCGACAAAGTAGATTGGAGGAAGAACGACGCTTGGCTGAGGAGGAAAAGAGACTGCAGGAAGAGGAACGGCGGAAACAACAAAAAGAGGCAGAGGAAGCGGCACAACGAGCCAAAGATGAAGCCGAACGAGAAAAACGTGCATCAGTGGACGCGGCTGCAAAGGGGAGAAATGCAGTCGGCATGACTCTGCCCGAGGAAGATTGGGTTCATGCACGGCAGACACTCAAGGTAAGAACTACCATCGACGGACATTGCCGTGAACGCTAAGGGGTGTCGGTCGCAGAACCTTAAAGCAGGTCCCATGAAAACGGTGAAGAGCGAAAAGGCATCGAAAACACAATGGAGCGCTATTCGGAGACAAATCACTCCGAAGATAGGCCAACTTACGCAAGACCGGACTATTATCACACGAATAGTGAGGCTCTGCTTGCGATCTAGGGTGTTGCTTACCAACCTCCCGTTAGACTAACCAAATTTTCGAACTCGTCTATCCTCTGCAAAGCGTATCGCAACCCCTGTACCTGGCTTCTTTGTCGTCTTTGGCAAAAGCAATATTACTCCAAGCGGAGACGGAAGTCACGGCGGAGAAGAAGAGTGCGATTCCCCTGGCACTCGTGACCGCGAACCTTTTAGAGAGGTTACCCGCCTTCGCCGACGTCTTCTTTGCGAAGCTCGTACAACGGTCCGGCGGGTGGCCTGTGCCGAACGTTATCCCGTCGACCGACGTGGACGGCGTTGCATGGACGGAAGCGACCCGCACGAAAGCCATGGGTTACCGCACAGGCAGCGACGAGCAGGAGTCGACGGGAGACTACATAACACGCATCTCTGGCATAATGCGAGTGTACTTCCTCGTGCTCGCCGCCCCCGTCGAAAAACCTCTCGACAACATGTTCCGATTGCCGAGATATTGGGCGTATTTCACGAGGATGATGAATGAGGAGCGACTCCTATCTACCGCAGTTGCTGCGCAAGTTTTATACGGTATGTATTCTTGGAAACCGGCGGCGTGCTCGTGACTGATCGTACCACACACGCAGCGGCGCTGGATGTGGGTGGAATGGAGGCGAAGCACATTTGGGGGAAACAGTGGGTCAAACTTCTCGAGCTGCTGTATGAGGCTGCCACAGTTGGCATCGGGGGTAAAAGTGACACCCTCCTTGGGGGTAAATCCCCTGAAGGCAAAGCCGCGTGTGTGCGTGTCCAGCTTGAGATCGAGAACATCGTTCGGAGCCCTTAGTGCTACTGGGTTTGATGCAATCAGATGGGTCCAGATCAGCTATCAGGTGGGACGCCACTGGTGGTTCTGGTGTTTTCCAATGGATCAGGGAATTAATTAGGTGTAGAGTAATATCTATGTACGTGTACGACGCTGGAGGGACTAGATTCATCGGATGATATGGTAGATAGACCGTAAATGAAAAGGGCGTGTTGCGGGGAAGCATCGATACAAAGTTTGTTGGTTAGGTTTGGACGCTTGTAAGTCATAAGCCACATTGCACCAGCCTCGTGTATGGCTTTACGCCTTAGGGGTCTCGTTTTGGCCTGAGAAGATCTCGAACTACAGGTTGGAGTCCTGTGATAGGCGGCAATAACCCGCGATTCTATCACCTTTATCTATGGGAGAGCACTGATAAAAAAATAGGAATAAAGGTGAGCGTGTCGGAATCAGATCATCGAGTCAATTTGGCGATACACGTCTCGTAATTTTCCTGTCCAAAGACTCACGGACGATCCCTGCGAAGAGATAGAGCAGGCAGTGCTTGATCGTCGATGCCGCAAGGCCAACTATCAGGTACAGCCATACGATCACGATGGATGGGCGGCGTCGCTGGCGATGAGCACAAATTGCATGCCCACAGTTGAGTACCGTGCAACGCGGAGGAGTGGAGCAGCTCTCACTTTTGTAGTGGGAACCACAATCAGTGCGTGGCATGGGACAGGCACGGATATTCTTGATAAGCGCTCAAGCTAACGTTCTCTAGACCGACGCAACAGATTCTACGTAGATATCTTTATGTCGAGAGTAGTCTCAAAAAAGAATATCTTCGAACCACAAACAGATCAACGTTGCGAAGCTTCCGGTTGCGATGCTATTTTAGGTCGTAATCAGACTAAGTAGCTGTACGACACCAACCGACGAGACATGTCCGTGAACGGACGTCTGACAGACTGTTTGAGATCGGCAGCACGGCTCCGTGGGACCGGACGGTTTCTGCCAATCTGCAAGCGGTCTTTTAGCCCTTCTGACACACCACTAGCCAAACGATTGTCCGGCGGTAGTCTCGAGCCGTTATAGGAAATCGGGTAAACACGGGAAGCAAATGTTTCCTATAGCGCGGAAGATTCCGACACTAGTAAGCGCTTTCCTAGAACGGCTCGAGACTAGTCCGCCGGGCGGCCGCTCAAACCACAACATGATAACGTATATGCAACGCCCATAATCGGCCGCTTCAACGCCGCAGCCGGGTGCGAATGTGACCAATTCCGATATAGTGAATTTGATGGACCTCTGTCCATACGACACGGTGGCACACGAAACAGCAAGTCCAATGGTGGTGCTTTCTGTTCACAGCTACAGAAATGAACTTGGCCCGATTCAATTGCCAAGGCGTTGGTTGGATGAACGAGCTGCTCGCGCGGCTGACCGATACCGTTACATTCCCTCTCAATATTACTTTCTACATGACTTCACGCACGACAATGAAATGATATCGACTTACAGCGTCATGGGGCTATACAACCAATCCAAGCCCGAAGTTCGATCCGCTGACGCCGGACCCCGATCGCACTTGGGTTTTTTCACGCATGGTGTCCTTCTCGTCGAGGAAAGTTGCGGAGAAGCTGGTATGCGAGGGAAAGCAGGACGAATACGTCCGGATCTCACGTTTTGCGGTGGGGACATTGATGGACTGCTCGCTCCCGGATTTTGTGGTAAGTCAGATATTTGTGTGGGAGAACGGGGAGGGATTCTAGCCGTTGTGTTCCGCCGGTGACCCCGATCGACCGTAACGCTGGTTCTTGTACTGGCCTGGAATAACTTGGAATACAAACTGTGACTCACTGCTCTTGCATATCAGTGTTGCCGTATGTGAGATGTATCTGGTGAGACATTCCCGAAAGTTACACAACATCCAAAGTTACCGTTTATCATCAGGAAATCGAAGAGAGTCTGCTCAATGTTTATATAACATTGGCATTTTTGTCAAGTACAACCCAAACCATCATGTTGAAGTACACTTAGATCATGACAGATACTTCATGTGAGGGTTGAGAAGCAAGATCATTCATTCTTGGTCTTTTAGTATTTATCTGTTGTGTCAGAGTTACTTTCTTGATCTAACATAGTTCTTTCTTTCAAATACTAATACATCCGGCCATATTTTCCTCTTTGGTGAATATGATACATGCTACAATTATAAAATATTTGATCAAGCACTTCTTTTCTGCAGGTGAGATCAAATTGATCATTCATATAAGCATAACATATTAGATCTCTAGCATCATAAAAATGGTTATAGTCATAGTTGTCTACCAAGTCAAGATTGACATCCTCATATGGACCTTGATCGCATTCTTCAATCCTAGCTATCAGATCTACATTGTTATGAGGACAATGCAGATCATATTCATATGATTGACAAAATAGTTCATAACCTTCTTCATGATGTGCATTTAACAATGGATCTTTATCTTCATATGGATGATTGTAGTCATCCTTGTCCTTGAGGACAATGCAGATCATATTCATATGATTGACAAAATAGTTCATAACCTTCTTCATGATGTGCATTTAATAATGGATCTTTATCTTCATATGGATGATTGTAGTCATCCTTGTCTAATTGGGATTGATGATAACATTTGTATTGATAATGAATTTGGTCAAGTGACTTCAGAGTGAATCAATTGATCTATTGTCTTCCGGTGATAATATTGGATCATCCCTTCCTAGTAGTTTAAACAGACCAGTCCTATCATTATTTATCATCTTTTGTTATATGGTACAATCACATCTTACTGAGTGTAAGTTGATACAGTGCCTGCCATCCGATCAGTAATCCACATGTTCCATATTGTATCATTACATTAGGTACCGAATGACAATTGATACCAGAAAGCTATACTCTATCTTATCATGATGACAGAGGATGATTAGTATCATGGCTTGCACTAATCATATGATCCGCAATCACGATCTCACCAAGATACGTACTAACACGAGTAAATGTATTGCCGGAACATGCTTGACAACTAATCGACGCCGGGCGAGAGAATCAAAAAGCGAAAAACCTGAGCTTCACGGCGGACCGTGTGAGGCCCGGTTGCTGTGATTGGAGAATGGACAGATACAAAACGGCGCCGAAAACCGAAACGAGGCGCGCAAACTAAGATGTGACTAATCAAAACTACCCGAAGCAGCTTCATTCCTCGCATTGAATTCCGCACGCTTCTGACGAATCCGGGCGAGAGCGCTATTCTTTGAGGGCAAACGTTCAACCTCTGAGTACAAGGGAAATATTTGTCTTTTCTCTTTAGTAAATCATAGTCATTACGAGGATGCAGAAAACGTACCTGTTCCACCATACCATCAGCTGATCGACTTCATCTCGTTCCTCAGGATCATCAAGCACCTCGAAGATACTTGTGTAGAAGCGCTCAGAATCGGTGATGAGGTCAGTGCGAGAGAACACTTGTGCCGAAGTTAATGCAAAGCGTGCCTAAAGAAGACTGAGTTTATTCAAACACAAGATCCTGATCCGAAGCTCACCTGTGTTGCGACATAGGCAAGTGACGCCTTTGTCACAGATCGCATCCCATGAATACGCGCATTGCCAGAGCGGGTGGCCTTGGGTTCCTGGTCTACCGAGCTGGGTGACGTGAAGACGTGTTTAAAGGCCTTGATCAGTAAACCTTGTCAGCGACACACAATGATGTCTGCATCATTAGAACGTACCGCCACGAGCAGGCCACTACGGAGCAACCCGTTCCACGGGTCATCTGGATCGTACATATAGTTCGCATACAAGAAGACGGGCCATTGGTCACCCGCAACTTGAAACTCGCGATTTTCAAGTTTCGTTCGAGTCCTGTACCGCGGCAATCAAAATAAGTAAACGACGAGAGAAAGAAAAAGAAAAGAAATACTCTGCGTTATTCCAATCGAGACCGGCTGGACACAGCAGAGCCCCGGTACGTTCGTGGTTAAAGCCGCGTCCAGTTTTGACGTTGCGGGGAATGTGGGGACTCAGAGATTGGCCCTTGGGGGTTATCCAATCAATTATCGGACCCTTCATCCCTTTCGTGTCGTCCGCACGAGCACCGTTGGCACCTTTTTGAATCTATCGGGCTCGAGGGCTCGATACCAGGTATATTTGAAGGTCAGTGACTAACGCACCAAATCTGCCGTTGCGATAACGTCTTCCTCCGAGGACTCCATGAGTCGAGTCTCTAAGCCTGGGACGATTCGAAGAAGGTCACGAAACACAGCATACTCTTTTTTTTCACTGTAGATAAGTTAGAGGCGGTCAAGCGACGAACGGTAGTAACAACCCACGCAGCTGTTAGGGATTCTTCCTGGCCATCACCGGACATCAACTGGATCCCATTGGTAATGAGAGTTTGCACGTTGCAAAACGCGTGAACTGCTCTGCCAAAATGCCGCCCATGGTGGACTAACGGATCCTGAGTGGTCCTGGAAAAGGTAAGTTCGTCGACGATCGACTCAGTCAAGCAAGCTTACGCTTTCTTTCTCGGACCCAACTGCAAAGCAGAAGACACGCGCTTTCTACCAGAAACTGGCTGCTCATCGCCGTCAACGGCAGAAGTAGACACAGACATCGCGTCGGGTGAGATGATGAGACAATGTTTGGACTGAACAACGAACCTTTTAAAGATGTGTGATACCATCGGCTGGAGTCGCTTGCGCTCTCTGTTGTAGGATGAGAAAATCTGCGCGAACCGACGACGAACCGACGACATCGAGCCCCGTCCGGCGGCGGCGGTCAAAGATGAAAGAATGCGGTTGAGCGCTGAGTGCTGAGCACCATGTGGAGTCAATGAGCCATTTTGAAGGGATGGGAAACTTCGCTTGTATATTTCCCATCACTGGAACTGCTCTTTAGGGTCGGTACTTACCGACCTTCAAATTGGCGGATGGGAAAACTTACTCCCTATTTCCCATCACTGACTCTGATAACTCGCTAACGCGGCAACTTGCTTTGGCAACGTTGCAGTGATGGGAAAATATCCACGCGAGGAAGTAGCTGCCTGGTAAGTACTTATTTTCCCATCACCAGGATTGACTGTCTGGGGATGGGAACAATTTTGCCGGTATTCCCACCATATTACTTTGTCGGTTATGCAGCTCACCGCCGTCGAGTCAACGTTCGGCGACCAAGTTTCTCGGCGATGCGTTGCTTCACCGTCGGGATACCATTTCTGGTCAGTATCGGCATTAAATCAAAATGTAATTAATGTTATTCCAAGCGACCCGCATTTAAAGGCAGTGACGGTGCTGCCAGTTGGTAGCACTGACCTCGCCGCATCTGCTACTACATGACATTCATAACAAACAGTCTCCACGTCGAATGTATGTGTCTCTTCACGCTAACTTATGACTTCTTGAACGTATCGACAGCTTCGGCTGGTCAGCTGCCGGTTCAAACTATTGAATGCGACTCCTCGCGAGATGAACTTCAAGTTTGCAGCGCAAGGTTGTGGAAGGACAATCGTAATAGTAAGTAGCCGTGATCGTCACTCACATACATACAATAAACCCGTTGAATTGTTAGTGACCGGCTCAGATGCTGAGCAGCAACTTCCTCAACGATCGAAACGCCGTCACATCGAACTGGAATCCGATCTCAACATTGACTCGGATGACTTTGGCGATCGTTGGAAAAAGATTCGGAGCTCAACAAACTCACGGTCGATGAAGCGACTGTTGGTCACTGTCAATCTCGGTCTCCTGCTTGGCGACGATGCGGCAATTCCACGCCAGAGTTTACTTGTGGGTCCTGACGGTGTTTCCCAAGCTACATGCCGGGCTTGTCGGCATTGCAGTAGTGACAAATTGGAGGGGTAGTTGACTTGTAGTAATATTGACTCGTAACAGGGCTTTCAACTGTCTTGATATTGTTTAGCTTCCGAAGTAGAATCAGAGGTTTTGAGTACATGTCAATTTGGCTGAGCTCATATTACGCATGGCACAGCCTAACGGTAATAACCTGACCTCGCAGAGTTACAAACACAAAAAAACAACAATGGTTCTAGTAACCATACGTTCTTCTGTTCGAGTAGACTGACACTATTGTATAGGAAACTTCGGTGAGTTATAAAACATCCTGCATATCCGAGTGAGGAATGACTACCTTCATCCTTGTGTGGGAGTCGGAGAAGCAACTCTAACTCGAGAAATATCACGGATGCGATATGTGCGGCGAGAAAGCGGACGAACAGCAGCACCACCAATTGTTAAAAGGTACGATGCTTCTGGAACAGAAGGATCTAATGCAGCCATGAACTGCGAATGGACTTTCTCGATGGCCGCCCTGGAAATGTTCTGTGCAATCAACGTCTCGATGTGCTCGAGAGTCCTCTGAGCCCGCAACAGATCCTCCATAGCAGTTTTCTTCGTTTTTAGTGCAGCACACCAACTGAAAGCATGCTTATTGGCACTACGAAGAATTAGAGGCACACTTAAGCTGTCAGGATCCTACGAAAAGGATCGTATCAGAGCACAGTCTTGGGCAATATATTAAGCGCTACTACCTCATCCCTAACAGTGGTGCCGCTCACCATACTGGTGGCATCCCGGCCGTTGAGTGTTTGATCCGAGTCTTCAGTTGAAGAATCGGGAAATGATGATGCTGAAAACCTGGGAGGTAGAAGAGGGGCAGGCAGCAAACGAGGATTCGGGATTGATTCGTTAGATAAAATGTGGGAGCTCGGCTCTGGATTTATGCGTGGCCTATCTGGGGTCACAGAGCTAGTGGAGGCTGAGCAATAAGTTAAAGTTTGTTGTGTGGTATCCGCCATGGGGTCAGAACAAGGGAAAGGATTGTCGAAAGGCGGTGAGACGACGTTGGCGTGGATGGCGAAGGGGGGTGGTTGGGAGAGAGAGTTCTTGTCCTATCATTGGTTCTGTCCATCCATATAAGTCAGCTGTGCCAAAAAATATTTCCGCCAACTCCGAAGTCCTCTGGCAGTACCATTCACTCATCTGTCTACAGTACAGCTCCGTTTGTCCTATGGTGGACATGCTGTTCCGAGGTTGAAACATTGAAGCATGTCGTGCTCCGTCACTGTGGTTTTGCGAACCCTGGGTGAGTGCCACTGGTGTAGGTGATATCTGTTGAAGAAATGTTGAAGTGAAATTGAAACGCCGCCCAACTTCGCAAATTGTGGTGTGGCTGCGTGTTGGTGTGGCTGCGTGTGACATGTGACGAACTATGGTCACTTCTGCCAAAACCCCTTCCGACGGATCATCGATCATCGATCAACGACGACTAGATATCTGAGTTAGTAGCCACTCAAGTATTGATATTATAACTCCACTCCACGCTCACCGGGTCGCCAGGTTGGAAGATGCGACTAGGAGTCATGTGCCAATACCGGTTCAAATTTGGTCCAAATGCGTAGCTCAGCGCTGCGGACCGATCAAAACGTGAACTGGAAGACCAGACTAAGTACTAGCCTTTGCAAAATTTTCGTTGGGAAGTGACGGAGGACAATGTGGAGAGAGTGCAGTCTTTGAGATCGCCGTTGAGGAGAATCTGGACGTTTTGATCAGAAAGACGAGGACACGAGGCATGTGACTTGAAGCTAAGGACGGTCACGGTATGCACGTCAAAATGCGTCTACTACCGGATGTCCTAAATGACCTGCCAAACGGAGTGAATAGGTTGCCAGTGCACAGACGCATAGACTTGAAATTCAGCGAAGAGGAGTAAGCGCACCGTGACCGTGCACTCGCGTGTACATGAAAGCTAAAGAAGAACAGCATTAACACACCCCGTACAATGTGAAAGACTCACCTAAAGTACGCAATTAGCTAGTACACGTGCCACCTGAGCACCCGCGACGATGAAATGAGCCCTGGAGAGTTTAAACTAGTACTGAGCCCGAGAGGGGACAAAGTTAGCAACTTCAACGCAGCACATACCGGCGATGACATGGGTGCGTAGAGGATGGTGATTTGAATACATTAGAAATTTACTAGAGGAAGGTGTTATCACATGAGCGCTACTAACACTCAGAGTTCAGCGATGAAGGGTAAAATTGAGTCATGTCACTTCCGGCGATACCGAATCGTAGCGGCGCTTGTAGTACGCCATGTCCCCAACTCGGATTGCATACTAATATATGTAAATTAGATTGTATGGTCTAGGGGGGCTCCTTGAACCGCTACCACCACGATGGTTGGTTTTCCGCGGAAAAGATCGGCTTCCTTCTCCACCTCTGGACCTTCGGGAGCGACTCCACTCCACCTCTGATGTGCGTGCCTTAAGCTCGCCTCTGAGTTCTGCTAGCTCGACCTTTATAACAGACTGACTTGACCCCGCGTGCGTTGGCAGGCTGTATTAACCTCTTCAGAACGAGAAGTCTGAGTTTGAAGTCAGGGAGTAGCGTGAGTTCTTGTAATTGTCCCTTGATTCAGTGCTTGTGCTCTGCGGCATCTTTCTGTTTGACTAAAAGCGTTCGCACAAATCAACGATCAACGTGGTTCCGAACAGCGGCTTCCACGGCAACATAACTGATCTGCAGTTCAGAATGGGCGCGGGCGCTGTGGTCGCATTCCTTGAGGGCCCATCTGCACGCCTCTTGGCGTCTGCGCACGCGTCTCGAGACGGCTTGCTCAAGCAAAGTTGTTTACAGCGACAAAGAGTCGCTTAGCTCTTCGACTTTGTGCCGCATAATCGTCTGTTTAGACATTAGGGTAGCACTGGAAGATGATGCTCAAGTTCCGCAACGCGATCACGTTCAGCGCGGGCCGCATCTGTTGTGTGCTGGCCTCGTATACGGCGAGTTTGGCGCGATAGGAAGCCGCTTCTTGAATGGCACTTGATTTCATGCGTTCAGCGTCCACGATACATTCTAAGGCTTCCCTCGCCTGACTAGCTAGTGTCGTCTAGGCATTCTGAATCAGCACGCGTCACAACAATCTGCGACTATCATCGAAATATTGACAGAGTGAGAACCTTGAAAGAAACATTCACCTGTATTTGCGTCTTGAAATGTTTGTAGTTTAAGACCATATCCGATGTCATCCTAGACTGCTTGTCGCTGGTCGACGCTTCAAGCCTCAAGTCCTCGGCCTCATCAGTTCCGAGAATGTCCTCTTCGTCCCATCGAGGGCGCGCGGGAACTTCGACTTTGCGTTCGTGCTGGGGTTCGAAATGCTCACGAGGCTCTGCGGGTACGGTGCCATTTGGGGTTCTTGTACCTGAATGAGTTCCAAGTGGGACATTACACGGCGAAGATCCTCTGTATCAGATCGAGGACCGTTGGTGACAGCGTACAAGTCCCGTTCAGCATGGTATCAAGAGCATGGATAGTCCCGTGATCATCACCCTTTGTAGGTGCAAACGATTATCTACCGAGCATGAATACTCCGAGTCTGCTATGGAAGCCATCGCTGGTCTATGTTGAGCATGATCAGCCTCCGCTTTAGTGAAATAACAGGATTCCACCACCACTCACCACACTCTCCCGCGAATGATAGCCATCGTCTGAAGAAGCCGACGCAGGACCCGCTTGCAACCGTGGCGAAACGAGGAATGTCTCGTCGTTGGGCGTCGAGATCTGCA
>JBBPOL010000646.1:0-11299 GCA_038091435.1 Leccinum variabile | reverse complement strand
ACTTTATTTTCTATGTCCGCTATACGGTCGGCATCAAGTCGGCATCTTGGTTAACTGCTGGAAAATGTGGCCGTCACAACGCGTCACTCCACGTGATGTTCGTCACTTTTTCATGACGCCTGCCTTATCAGATGTAGTATCTCAGGCTAGTCTGGCTTCCTTGGACATTCAATTGGAATGGGCTGACCCAAGATGAAAATGTGAACATGCACATTTTGCTTGATGAAGAACATGACAGTACTGGCCATTTATGATACATGATATGTTGATTGAGGACATGTCAAACCCCTTCCAGCTTCATAACTTGATTACCTGCAGTGTGGCATTCTTCTTGTATACAATTGTGGATCCACATCTTGAATGGTGACCAACTTGAACTTCCTGGAGCAATTGGAGGATCTGTTGACTGTCAAAAGCAAGTGGCCATGACCTCACTTTCTCAAGTTTGAATTGTGAAAATGTACACCATTGCAGAATCAATGCACATGTGCTCCAAGCATTGAGATATCATGGACAGAATACAATAGGAGAATTAAGAAAAAATAAAGTGTATCACTAATTTTCTGATGGCTGTCTAACTTAATGGTCATCATACATAACAGCCTGGAATATATTCAACCACTTTGGAAATAATAGTATGCATTGTGGAGGCCATGATGCTAGTCTCTGATGTTTTTGATTTATTTCACACACTTTGCAAAAACATCACTCACTCCTCCTGGCTTCAATTCTGGTTGGAATGTCTCCAGAATGTTAGGAGGCTTGTATTAACATGTATACTATAGGTTCTGATTGTTGCCATGACTATATATTGATTAGCTATGCCCCTCTTACTCAAAATCTTGAAAGGATGCCTCTTGTTCCTGAACCACAACCATTCCCCTGTGAGAATCCCCCAGACTCTGCTCGCCCCCCTCCCCATTGGTGCTCAGTGGACCTGCCCTGCATGGTCCCCCTCTCTGAGGTTGGACGGAGGTTTCATACCTTCCCCAAGGGCACCTTCCACTTGCGTTACTCCCCCCCTTCGATCCCCGCCTTCATTGCTTGCTATCTGTGTGCTCATCCTTTTACCTGGCAGTAGACCATAAAAGATGGTCCCAACAAGGGTCAGATTCACTCTGTCCCCACTGTCCCTCTGGTCTGTGCCAAGGACAGCCCCAAGGCTGCCCGTTGGGTGGTCTCACTCTTTCACTCCTTCAAGGCCCACCTATCCCCCACTGCCCTAGTAGACCCTGGTATTGGCAAAGTCCGCCCGGCAATTATTCGCCTCTACCAAAATAACATGCTATTCCACTTTCAATCTCAGCTTGCCCCCTTGAAACCTTCTCTGCCTTCTGCCACTCTCCATCAGGCTCCATCCCCCCTAGCTGCTAATATGGTCTTACTGTCTGAATTCCGGGAACTCTGGAAGGAGGTAGCTTCTTTGCGGGAGCAACTCAAGTTACTCAACACACTGCTTTCACAGGCTGCATTTGACTCTCCATCCCCTTCGCCTAGGACTGCACCCACTGCAATCCCTCACCATCCACCATCCCCTCCCTCATCTCCCTCCGCAGCATCAGCAATGAGTCACAATGCTCACCCTGACCACCCCTGGTTGCAGGCTCTACTGGACAATGACAGATGCCCACTCTTCATTTCCAATCATGTCGACTCATCCATGCGTCCCCACTGGGCAGTATCTATGCCGGATGACGTACCCCAGGTTGTTCAGCTCGTGATGCATGCACGGCCTCCATTTTATGCAGGGGTAGACTCCAATGGAGATCTATACCTGGCTCATCAGGCAGAAGGGGACCTTATCGCCCTCTCTGTGACTGCAGACACTGCTCACTTTGCCCATGACTCGTCGATGGTCTCCCGCTTCATTACTCACTGAATCACATATATCAGATCTTGGCCTCTATGCCACAACTATCTTTCACCACCCATCTCCTATCTCTTGCCTTCTTCTTTAATCATCTGAGCGGATTCCTGCTTGATGTAGGTAGGGGTGTAAGTTGTCTTTCTTCGTCGATACCTACCTAGATTACACAATCCTGATTCCTCACTCATGATGGGCTCTTCTGGATCCTATGCACCTGTACCTCTACAGCCTTCACACAGTACCTGTCTGTTATCATTCTTTAGCTACATAGTTAGACTGGCTCTAGCTTAGGCACATTGTCCTCCATAGAGTTCCGACTCCACAATAGGACATAAATTGACTTAAAATAATAATAATAATTTGAAAACAGTGCTTTGAGAGCTGGTACAAAGCTAAGAAGAGATGGTGGCACTCATAATAGTAAATATAACAAATGGCCCCTGAGGAAGAGATCATTCCATAAAATCATGAGCTTTTATTCCAGCATCTTGTGCTTCTTATATGTACAGATATATAGAGGGTATATGGGGATGTACTGTTGAAACCCCTGTGTTGAAATTGGGAAAAAGTATATTTTGTATTTTACCCCCTATTTTGTGTTCCTGGATCCTTTAGGGTTCCACTGACAGGTTTATCAGTGAATTTTCTTCCAATGACTACTTCCTGTTACCTCATATTCAGACTGTCTCCTCAGAGTCTTACTCATTTTATTCTGATTGCATATCAAAGCACAAGCATTGACCTACCTTAAATTTTCTTCTTATTAGTCATTGAATGTCTTGACTATTATACTGGAATGAATGGTGTGTTGAGTCACCTTTCTCTCTCAGTCTTTGTGTTTGACATTTGCTTTATTAGATGCCCCCAATGGGAGTAACAGTGTATGCTGCCAGTTATTGAGATCACAGATGTTTCCACTACAGACTCTTATATGTCATTACTCACACTCAGACAAGACTCCAAATTTGTGGGAATATGCTCCCAGTTGACAGGTGCTGGATTGCTGTATCTATGGGCTCTCGCATGCTGGTTTATGTTGCAAATGTTGCTATGATGTTGTTGATAGAGTATCCATCTCTGACTTGCAAGCAGCTTATGGAACTCTATTTTGCTCATGGCCTGCACTGTAAAGCACACACAAGATGTGCATCACTTCAAGATCACCTGTGTTAGCATTTGATGTTTGTCAATTATGCTAGAGTTCTGTTTGTGCAAGTCTGCCTGAATTAATGTTCACAGTATACAGCCTTTTGTTCCTCCAGTTACATTGTTGTCTGAAGATTGGCAATGACCATGAAAATAGAATACTCTTGAAGTGGGCCTGGGCATATGGCAGATGCACAAGCCTGCTGATGTTTGTCCAGCTCAGGCTCATATTTGGCATGCTGAGACAGGTGTCTGATGATGCTTTATTCAAGTTGGCCTTAGAGTTGAGCATTCTTAACATTGCCCCTTTTCCTGTCATATGTGAATAGCGTTCATGAGAACGACCTATGCGGGAGTAATCGAGAAAGTGAGTAAGGAGTGTGCGCGCTTATAGTACGCGCCTATATGTCGCTCTGCAGGCTTATGGGTTGCCGCGCATCTAGAGCCTTCTATAGTCTCGAATGTAAAGAATGGAATGAGCAGGGCTCGATTCACAGCAGAGGGTTAAGACTCAGATGCCGAGAAGAACAAAGCTGGGGGCCTTTGTTCCTCCAATGGCCTGTATTTATACTATCGAGGTACAGGGCACGGACCATGTAAACTAGCCTACTCTAAGGTACATGAGGTAGCCTCGATGTGTGAGTCATAGATAACATAAATAGACTACCAATGGCAATAAAAGAGCGGAACGTGTACTGACCATGTGTATGCCGTGAGGCAGTCTAGAACACTGTCGTCATAGATAAAACTCTTGTGGTCACGTGATATGGGCGGCTATAGGGAGAGGTCACGTGACGAGATAAGATAAGGGAACAATCACGGGTGGCTATAAAGAAGCGCTGGGTATGGGCACTAAAGGGAACGCGAGGCGGCTGTTGACGAGGCGCCGGGGACTATCGGTTCGGGGACTAGCAAGACAAGAAGCTACTAGCGTGCAAGAACAAGGTTCGCAACAGTTCAAAGGTTCAGTTACACAACTGGAAAAAAACTGTAACTTAACTGGACTGTAACTGACTGTAACTGAACTGTCCGGTCACGGTCACAGCCAATGATGCTCAGTCACAGTTATAGTTATCCCCAATATCCAGAATCATAAAACCGATAGAAAACCGGTTAAAACCGGTAATTTGTGAATCCATTTACTACAAACATGCGACTCAAACTACTCGACCAGTATCAGCTCAGACTCCCCCAAGTTGAGTGCTGCAAACTCTGTGTCAATGTGATGGAGCTCTTTGAACTCCTTGATGAAAATTCTGGACGTATTGAGATCCGCATGGTCAACAACGGTATCCCGCCACGCATGCTTCAGCAATTGCAATTCCTCGAACCGATCAGACCCAAGTCTTGAATGATGGTCTGTGGCAACTTCCACACCTGCTGAAAAAAGCCGCTCACACGGCACAGACGATGCAGGAATTGCACATATGTCACGTGCAATTGAGGCCAGTGTTGGATAGATCGTAGCATGAGTCTATTGAAGATTAACGAGTAAAAAAATAAATTGACAACATAAGCTACACCGTGACTCAGGCTTACCACCCACCAGGCAAGAATATCCATGTCTTTTGTAACCTTATCTTTGATGACAGCGAGATAGCGATGGAGTTCCGTGTGCCACCTGAGCATCCCGTTGGATTGCTTGGTGGCACTCACCAAGAGTGCATGACAGTGCTGCTCATATTCATCTGCCAAGGTCCTTACATTGCCAGTGTTGGCATTTTGCGACTTCAGTGGTACTCCATTACCAGCCATTGACCCATCAGCACCACCCATGTTCTCATTCCAATACTCCGACATTGTCTTTTTGACGATCTTCATCGCCTCGTCATACCAATTCTTAGCATACCTGTTACCAGCAGCTTTATCTTTTTCCTGTTCCTCTGTCCCTCCCCATGCCATCTTGATGTAGTCCATTTTATAATACAGATGAAGAACTAAAATGTGTTAGCACCAATAGACCTGAGTCACATTGTAGATGGAACGTACTGAGCGAGAGAATGTAAACCGGCTTCTGGCCGAACTTGTTATAATATTTCTTGATCTTCTCGAGGCTGCGGTCAATTGCATCACGGTATCTGTGGTATCGGGCAGCTTCTTTTTTTGTTTCCCATGAGGTCTGCAATTCTTCGAGAGCCGGTATACTTCGCCATAATGTTGGATGTTGGTCACTCGAGAAGTACTCTTGAATGTTGTTCGCATCCTGGTATGGTTCAGCATAACATAATATAGATAGATGTATGGTTGTACTTACCGCAATGATCGTGCAGATGTCATTCACACACTCCCAGTCCGCTGCCTTGAGGGTGAAAGCCGTCCAGGGTATGTGCTTAACAACACCATCACGGCGGATGGTTGTGATGGGTCCAAACAATCCATCCACAGAACTGATGAACAAATTGATAGGCTAAGGCAAGGGGTATGAGCATAACGAGACAAAAGACAATGAAACGAAAGACAAAATGAGACAAAACAAAACGGAGATGAGATGAAACAAAACAAAACAAAACAAAACAATGAAACAAAACAAAAATGGATGTACCTGGCATAGTTGATATGCACGGCTGAGCATGCCATCTGCAGTACCCCAGCGAACATTGCTATGTAGCAGAATGGACAGGGGAGTCTCGATGCCACAATTGACTTGCAGGGTTTCAAAGTATTCGACACGTTAACCTGAGCATTGCATCTAGGCAACCGATATCAGTGGCATGATAGCACATTCAAGTTGACTGACCATACCTTAATAGCAAGCGTACGAACTGTAGCAACCACATCTAAGTCAGAGCGTGAGTCGCCAACACGGTTTCCACAAAGCAAGGGATCGAATTCCCATCATTGCTGTTGTGGTTTCAACAGCTGAAATGTTGGTGAGAGCGGACATAGTACCAGTGACGGCAATGTTCAGGACGTGCCCGAGGCATGGAAGATGTTGTTGACTCGGAGTTGGATTGAATGAGTAAATGTCGTACTTGTGGAGTAGGTCTTCAATCTTGTTGCACATGCTGTCATTGTTGCTAGCATTGTCCACAGTGATGCAGAACAGCTTTGACGGCTAACAAAAGGTGATTAGATGAGAATGAATGTGTAAGCAAAACTACTCACCATGGTCGACAACTTTGGAATGATTCCAGCGCGTTTGCAAAGAGTGATGAAGTAGTGAGCCAAGTTATTACCGGTGTGGCAACCAGAGATTGCCCGGAATGCAACCACACTAGACTGTAGCTTCCACGTTTCAGTGTGCAGATCAGCATGAATCCAATGCACAGTTAAGCCCATGAAGCTGGCCTTAGTTTGCTCGACAGACCACAGGTCTACTGTGGTTGAGACAAGGCCGATGTTTGAAGACTGAAATCGGTCAGATTGGTACATGAAATTGAATTCAGAAATAGTACTCACCTGAAAGTCAGTTTGAAGGCTATCCATGAATGAACAGAATGCATTGTGAATGTATGTCGTGACATCATGTGTGGTGGGAAGGTCGGCTTTGGTGGCGTTTGGGTGCATTGCTACCAAGCAGTTGCGAAACATGGCTTTGTCAGCCACAGAAAGAGACTAAGTAGCAATCGTTAGCATCGATCAATAACTCGAATCGATAATCAGTAGTAGCACAGTTAGTACCTACCTGGTCATCACAGACTACAAATACTCTTCAATACATCCTTTCTCAAATATGTGCGTAACCCTTCACCTTTTGGAAAGAGCTTTGTATCAAGCGTTGACTGTTGCAAACCGGTGCACTTTGCTTTCTCTTGGTTGTTTAGTACCTGACGTGGAACCGCTCGATAATTCTTGGTAATACCCCCTTCTGTGTATCGTTCCTGGTACTCAGTGTAGTGCATGTGAATGTGGTGGCGGCATGACGAGTTGCTGCCAACGTGGAAAGCTCGTTGTTTCCCATTCTTCTTCACAAAGCCCTCATCAGCTCTGAGCTTTGTAAGTGATTTCTGTAACTTTTCTTCACTATGCTGAGAAATGTACCGACAGACCATGTACCATCTCCCTTTCAACAGCTCAAAATTTCCATCCGGCTGCATGAACTTGACGTCAAGTCATCGACGTGATCCAAAAAGATTGTGAGTAAATCCTCTGTATTTCCCTTCTTTGTTTTGTGTGGCCCGGGAATAGTAATGTCCAGCTCGTCTGGCTCTGTCGTCTCCTGTCTAACATTAGTAGCTTCTTTTCCAGGTCAATTGTGTACTCTACCTCATATTCCTGTAAGCCCAGATCACCGTGACTGCCTTTGTCACTGACAGTTTCAGCGTCGCTGTTCTCTCGTGTTGCCACCTCCTCAATGTCCATGATGTGGTTATCCTCAGAGAGCTCTTCAATCCGTGCCCGAACAGGGCATGCTTGGCCTTTTTTCGTGACTGTCGTGAGGTGCACCGTTCATGCTCAGAGTTTCCACTTTCCGTCTGATCGTTTTCACTGCTACTACCAGACACAACCTTTCATTTCCGGGCTTTGAATTTAGGTGCTGCCTGTTTGTCTTTGGATTTGGAGCCAGCAGTGTTGGCTTTGCTTCCTCGGCCATCATGATGGATTGTCTGGGCCTTTGTTGTCGGAACACGTGGCCTGTTGGACTTTCGAGCATTGCTAGACATAGTGAGAGTGGAGATTTATGATGGATGGACAGGCACACTGCTTACAAAAAAACTTTGAAGTCTATTATAGTACACTGCACGTTGTTGGTGTGAGGCTTCGGGTATTCGAGTAGTCACAGTCACACTCCAAACTTGAATTACCATAAAAGGAAAATGCGGCCATTCACATTTTCCTTTTATGGTAATCCCATTGATCGATCAACATTTTGAAAGTAAGTACTCACCTGGTACTATGCCAGCGGGTCGACATCTGCCAATGGATGCAAGTTATGGATTATTCAAGTTTATGGTAGTAGGAGGATGGGGAAATGTCAGAGTCAGTAGATGATGAAGGAGAGGAAGAAAGCAACACTGGTAAAATTTGTCACATGTCACATTGTAACTGGTATGATGACTAACTTGGATTTGTATAGTATCATGATTAAAACTGACTATGACTGACTATGTAACTGCAGTATAACCGTGCATAACCAGTTTTAGATGGTTCGGTTTGATTTCATGCTGAGTCCAGGATTTCTGTGACCGGTTAGAGTTAAGGTTATGCCAAAAAAGGTAAAATAACCGAACCGAACCAGACTTTAAAACACTGGCCTCTTCCACACAGCAAACCATCCCTCGATCTGCTGAGAATTGGGGAATGCATCCAGCGATGAGGAATTACATCTGGAGAGAACACCATCGCCACGCATGGACCATGGAAGAAGAGCATCTTGATCACAACAATTCTCCTTTCGACGATGATCCTTATTCTGCCAACAACACATGTGACTCCCCTAGCGCAGGGACTAGGGAGTTGTGAAGGAAATAACGGTCATTTCCAATCTACTAAGGGGGTAATGTTATGATTCTTGAAGGACCCCTATTTCTGTTCTCTCTTTTCTTCCTTATCTTGTAGTATCTTTGATGTTGTCTCACTCTTTTCTTGTACAATTAGTCATCTACAGCTTCTTAGTCATACATACTGCGGATTACCTATTGTTTCCTCATCATTCCTTAACGTTCTATGGCACCATTTTCCCTAACCAATCAATGGTTCTTTACTTATCTTTCTCTTATCTATTTAAACCTCGAACTGTTGATACCTTCTGTTTTCTTTAACCTTGACCTCCTCGAGTATCCTAGATACGTCCTGGAAATATATCCCTTGCTTCCTTGAACACTCTGTGTGACCTCGTCCTGCACTTGAAAGGACGCTTTGACCTCGAAGACAATTCTCGTCTTTCGAAGTTATCCTAAATCTTTGAATAATCTAGTCTTCGATTCCTCAACCCTCAAAGAACCTTGTCGTCTTGATCCCATGACTCTCAAGACTCCTCAATCCTCCTTGTCTCTCATCTCAGACTTTCTTCCTCGAGGCTACTCTTGTTCCCACCCGGACCAAGCGTAACACAAAGCTTATTGTTGCAATGTGACTATTCGTTTTTTCACAAGAAGGTTGGAATGGTAATGTGTCTCATTTTGTTATTGCTTGTGTTTAACCTATTCTAATTTGATTATTTAGGAATTGAGATACTTCGAGCACCTGTGCTTTGAAGATGCCATTGGCAATGTCATATGAAATCAGTTCCAATATGCCGCTATGCTACTGGTGAATTCCTTTATACCCCTTTTTGCATTAGTGACCGCTTCATATGTGGCTGCTTTGGAACATTGATGAACTGGTATGACCACACCCAAAATATTTTTGGATAACGACTTCCAGAAGTTGTGCTGAAACATCCAGATATATATTTTGTCACTTTTTGTAGGCAATTTTCTGGCTCATGAGGAATTTAACAGACATTGTGAGGAAATGATCGCACTCATCATATCAAATGGGGTGAGCACATCACTCAGATTCCATACAATACTGATTTCTAGTATACTCTATGTTAATAAGATAGCTTACCAAATCTTGTATTATCAGGCCTAGACAATCAATATAGCTATACCTAATTTATTCAGTGGCCAATGAGAATGCTTCTATCTACGGTATATAAGCCACATAATGGCATGAAAGGTCTGACAATCACTAATTTCATTTCAGGTGTTGTGCAGATGTATGTGGTAGGAGTTGTGGCTGCTTATGTAATCATTTAAGCTGGAAAGTGGTGTCAATCCATTCATTATATGTATATAAAGCTTCTAAAAAAAGTCCATTAGGATTTGGTGGTCAGGAAATTTTATTACAAAGACAGAAAAAAAGTGAGAGAATAGACTTTGTTATGTATTGAAATAAATTCTGCAGGCTCATTCCCAATCAATTTCCTAACCTTGAAAGCCTTCATGTACACTGTTATTGACTCCTTGAGGTAGGTCACTTGCTGAATTGATAAACTAGTATTGAAAATGGGAGGAGTGAAGATCATTGGTTACCACTATCAAATAAATATCCAGTGATTAGAAACCAATTGAAATATGTGTTTCTAACATGTCTAATTGGACCAGCTAGAGGGGGTAGGACTCAGGAGGCTAAACACTGCATTTCTGGAGCTAAGGCTAGGTGACCGGATCTGATATTTTCTGTCAAGTTACTTACTCATTATATCTGGCTGACACATGTGACTGAATTTAATACCTATTATCTCCATTGGTCACTGTGACCTGCTCTGTGTCTCTACTAGTAGTGAAACTGGACTATTGAGGATGTATGTGCCATTGTCAGTATCAGCGAAACTACATTAATATTTTCATTGATGCTATCCTCTCTAGAATGCCAGCATCGCCCGATTACTGTGTCACCATTGAAGTATATAGTGGTGTATAGACCATATAATCAGCCATCTCTCTTGGATGACACTCTCCCAGCACCTGACATGCTTCAAGAACATCTTTGGAATATTGTCCCGGGCTGCTGAAAAGAGCAATATCAACAGCCACTGGTGATGTGCAGACTTTGACCGGTTTCTGCTCACTGCTGAGCTGGTTGTCAAAAGGCATGAACCAATCTATGTCTATGCCTATTGCACATCACACAAGAATGATGAACCCAACCTCACTACTTGCTCTCTCAGTGAAATAGATGAGTATTTTTTACTTTTTTACTGCTACATCTGATATTTTGAATCTGAAGCAGCTGAGAGAGTGTGATAAGGGAGCCAGGAGTGGATACCTCTAAAAGCAGCAAGGTCCAGTAAGCAAAGTAATCTACTAAAACTGTCTCACTAATTTCAGTCCAGCACTCCTAATGCTGTTCTAGATAGCCACAAGCAGGTGCTTGCTGGAGAAGCAACTGTTAGATAGCTTCAAAGTGGAGGTTATTTATCCTGTGACAGCAGCCTTCAAGACAGCCAGAGAGTCTCTTGGTCCAGGAGGGAGGCATTCAAGGGGGTGAAATTTTTCACATTATATGATTGAATTTTTCCCAAGGAGGTGGAACTTTGGTAGAAAGTGCTCCAGTTCAAAGGTCTGAGCTGACTTTATCAACAGAAGCAAAATGAAATGGCCCCTGAGTTTGCTTATAAAAAAGACTTTAGCCAGTTCACTGAAATGCAGCTGTGCTGTGAAAAGACTGGTTGGGTTCCAGGAATGTACAGAGCTAGAAGTCTCTAGTAATTGGAGGCCAGCTAACTTGGTATGGTTGATAGAGGCCTTCAGGGTGTTTTTTTTCCTGAGTTCAATTTAGGAAGCGACTTCAAGGAATTAAGAGTGTGCATGCCAGTAAAGTTTTTCAATGTCGGTTATTAGGTGGTTCTACAGTTGT
>JBBPOL010000645.1:0-11326 GCA_038091435.1 Leccinum variabile | reverse complement strand
CGAGCCCACCGCCGCCCCAAAACTCTCCATCGCCGCACTCTCACCTTACTCGAAACAAGCCTCCCTCCTAAAAAGCGCCCTACCGTCCTCTGTCGTCTGCGCGACCATCGACTCGTTTCAGGGTCGGGAGAGCGACGTGGTCGTGTTCTGCGCGGTGCGATGCAACGCGACGCGCGAGATTGGGTTCGTGGACGACGCGCGGCGGTTGAACGTGATGTGGACGCGCGCGAGGCTCGGTTTGATCGTCATTGGGGATAGGGCGACGATGACGGAGACGAATGCGCTCTGGAGGAGGGCCGTTGATGCGTGTACGGAGGTTGCGGTTTCGGTCCCGCCGGCAGAAGGTTCGTAAGACAGATCGGAGCGAGTTTTCCCGGTCGGGCCGATCAGAGTAGGAATAGCCGCAGCTCGGTTGTTATTTGAGTTGCTGTTAGTGTTAATCAAGATCCCTGCGTATGCTCATCGAGCCCACAGGGGAAGGTGCGCGTGTTTGCAGCTGAGTGGCGACCAAGCCTCTTGAATGTATCCATCAGATGTGTTTGACCGCATGGGAGCTACAAGACATTCCTAGAAAGGTTCCACGCAGCTGTCACTTCTTCCTCCACAGACTGACACGCCGCAACCACAAACTGTGTGAAGGTTGAAGACGGTAGTTTCACGGGAGGTTCATGTGACCGGTAACATCAGAAGAATCTTGTCTTTGAGGGTGAGGAAATATTCATTGATTGGAATAGTTGGGAAACGGAAGCAATCTCCACTGAGTGACTCAGCCACCAATAGTAGTTTCTTCAGTAGTGAGTGCGGTACGAGCACAAGGATCGGCCGACGTCGCACATGGCAGCCGGACTTTGCCGGCGAAAAATCCAATTCCCAGCTCCCGAAACTCCACCCCCCCCAAGTCTTGGACCAAGTTTCGCGGGACGCCAGGTTCATTGATTTGAAGCGCGTGTATCCACTTGTCGGGACCGCGACCATATCAAACGATACAAGTGGAACGCACGTGGAGGTAACAGTTTGATCGATTCCCAAAACGTCTTACATCACCCGCGGAATCAGACGGATCCGAGCTCGAGCGAGCTAACAAACCATTTACCATCTCCGAGAGACGCCAAGTCACCCATCAAACAGCTCTCGAGCTCAGATTCGAAAACGAAAAGAAAAGAAATCGATAGCATACTACGACTCTACGAGTTCAGACAAAAGAAGCGGTGGTCATAGAAACCAAAAAAAAAACGTCCACGAATCGCCACCACGAACCGTTCGTCGCGCAAATAATAATATTACAGGTATCTGGGTATACCAACGTGTGTGTGGTGTGTGTGAGAAGAGGGCGTGGAGTGGGGTGACCAGGGTAATTGGGTAGCGGGAGAGGAGGGAAAGTTTTGTAGTGTGAAAGGAAAAAGACAGAGAAAAAAAGTGTTGTATGTGGTGTATATGTATGTACGTATCGTGCGGGTGGTGCGAGGAAAGAAAGAATAAAAGAAAAGCTGTGGAAAGAGAGAGAAGCCCAGGTCGTGAACGAAGTCGGATATAGCGAAGATGAAACAACGCATGGCTTCTTTTAATAATACGCGCAAGGAACCGGAACGCGCAAGGCCGGGTATGCTACCCGGATCTCCCATCATGTCATACCTTGGTTGCTCTTCCGCTTCGCCTTGGCCCGGAGGGCGAAGTAAAGATGAAACAGGGTTGCGGGGGTAAATGAAAGGGCAACGAAAAGAAACAATTGGTATAGCCTATACCGTCTGGGGACAGAAATAGCAAAGGTTCGTCGTGAAAAGAACTAAAAGAGAAAAATATTTGGTAGACACTTTTCATCAGGTATGCGCAGCGCCCTGTATGTGTGCAAAAAAAGCCGTGTCGTCAAAAAATAGGGTAACACCAGGTCGGAATCTCAGAAGAGAACTATAGCGTGGCGTGCACGGACGAGGCTGTGAGATGATGATATAGGTGTAGAAGTCTGTGGGCTAGCGCCTAAACATAATATGCAGCGAAGACGAACAGCATTAGATGAAGAATTGGGTACTGCGACACCACATGACACATTAGTGAATCAACCTGGTTCAACAAACAAACCAGACTCACTGCATCCGACTGCACGCGTGTACCTCCATCTCCTCCATCTTGTATGAATTCAATTCCTCCTTTATCCGTTGAGCCAGAGCCGGCGTCAGCCGACTCCAAGTGGCTGGTTCGCTCTTCCGATCGTACACCGTCGACGAAAACGTATCATACACCGACAGACTGTCCGCAAACACTAGCTTCTTCGGTGTTGCCTGGCCAGAGGCAGAACGGTGCGAAAGCATTGCGGGGACCGTTGGGATCGTCGATAGCGCGGGCGCAGACGAATTGGGCAGCGAAAACAGCGGGCCGTGATGGGGCGAGGAACGTCCTGGGTCTGAGTCGGAGGAAGGGGAGGAGTCAGACGAAGAAGCAAACGAGAGAGCAGGGAGGCTGGGTATGTTACCTCCTGCATTACCGGCATTAGTATTAGAATGAGATGACGAATGCGATGCGTGTCGGTGTAGACCGTCGATGTGATCCGGATCTGGAGAGGGTATCCGTGCCAACGGTCCCAGCTCGGACGTCGAGCTGGGATGTGAGTTGTACGAGTTTGAACGTATACGACTGAAAGAAGGTATTCCCGCATGCTCCGTGATATATGCGTCTTGGCTGTAGGTATCAGCACCTTTGGGAACAACGCGTCCGCGCAATCGCATAAAATCAGAACCGACCGACCAGCCCCGCACCCGATCGGGCACGCACCTTTCAAGATTCCCCTGGACGGCGTTCTCGACCTGTCTATACTTTTTCGTATAGATTTCGCCCATTCGAGCACTTCCTCGTCATCTGCGGCAGACTGCGTCCCGACCGGAATCCGAATCGTTTCGTCTTCTTCCTCCGGCCATGGCTCCTCGTCGTCCCACCCTTCCGAGATACTGCTGTGGCCGGGCACTGTGCCGTAACCCGTCCCATGCCCGTCTTCGCTCTCCGAATCGGAATCGTCCTCCACGAGTACCCGCGTTCCGTCCTCCGTAATCCGCCGAGCAGGACCAGGCGAATCCGCCCTCGTCGTTGCCGTATTCCTTTCCCACGTCGTCGGCATAGGTACGCCGCCGCCACCGGTGTTGTTGCTCCCGTTCGCGCTTGCAGCACCCTTGGCTTGTGCGGCCTGCGCGAGTGCCTGAGCCTCGACAGCAGCCTTGGCCTTGGCGGCAGCCTCGGCATTCGACTTGAGCGTGTGCTGGCGCGCGAGCTTGGCTGCGGGACTGAGACCACTCATGCTGGCGTCCGACCAATCGCCACCAGACCCGCTCCCCCTATCGAGCTCTGCGATCGCGTGCGAAACGGTCGGCTCAGCGACGCTCCCTTTTGCGTCTTTTTTCTTCTTGGGCTTCTTAGCCGAGGAAGTGCCTGCTTCCGCATCATCGTCCTTGTCCTTGTCTTTTTTGTCCTTGAATAGGGACGTGATGCCGGCGAGGGAGTTCCGGCGTGCGAGCTTCCCGATGGAACCGATCTTGCGGATGACGACAGAAGCCGAGGACATGGTAGAGGAGAGCGAAATGTTGTCCGTGGAAGCATTGAGCCGCGAGTTGAACAAGGACGCCGCACGCGACCGTTTCTTGCCCGGGTTGCCCACTGGAGCAGTGCTACCGCCAACGGCAGTTCCGGAGGTGCCTGCAGTAAGGGTACTGGCGGCATCGTTCGCGTCTGTGGGGCTGGGGGTTTCGGCGCCGTTCACTTTGGAACTTGCGCCTGCAAGTTCGTCTTCTTCTTGCAGCGCCTGCGCAGCATTTAAGGAAAGCGCACGTCGCAACCTGTTCTTGAGCCCTCCGCTCTTGACGGCGTTGGTGCTACCGAGACCGATGGCAGAGTTTTCAAGCATAGCGGCGAGGTCGGAGTCGTCCTTGGATATGCGTCGATCTGCATGGGCACTTGCCTGTACGGCCTGTGGACGGGAAGTGGAAGTTGGGCTGGATGGGGAAGGAGTAGCATAAGTGGCTCCTTGGGAGAGGGGAGAGGGTCGAGCGGGGCGTGCCTGGGTAGAAGAATGGTGAGAATGTGACGAGGGGGTGGACGTGGACGATGCCGAAATGGACCCCGATGGACGGTGGGCGGTAGCAGAAGAGGTGGTGGAGGAGGATGAGCCGGTGCGATGGTGGGGGAGTGGATGGGCGCTCTTGGGAGTATTAGCGCTGGCAGTAGAAGATGCACTGCCTGTGCGTGAACGTGCCGGGTCAGACGCCGAAGGAGTAGGAGGGTTTGGGGTCTGAGAGGAGGGACCTGTGCGGCCTCGCACGCTACCCTGGTGGGAGGTGGAACCATTCGGTGGCTGACCCTGTATGCTACTTGTGCGCTGTCGGTTGTTGCCGTTTGGGTTCCCATGGTTTGAGTTGCTGGAGTTGACGGAGCTGGAGGAAGCGGAAGCGTCACCTCTGGCGTAGGGGGGCTGAAAGGAAGTAGAGCGCCAGTCGGTGTCTTGCGTTTGAGTACGGGGAGGAACGGCGCCAGTAGGGCGCCGATAAGGATGGAAACCGTCATACTGTTGCTGTGATCTGGGAGTATCAGCCGAAGCGGTACGGTGAGTGTATGCGGGAGCGTGATGGGGAGGGTGTTGTGGGTGAGGGGGAGGAGTTGAGCTAGGGAAGTGATTGAAGAGTTGATTTGGGTTGAAATACTCTGCTGGAGAGGAGGGAGCAGAAGAGGAAGCGGAGCGCTGTGGGGAAGTTGCGATGGGAGGGTGTGAACCCATTTGGGCCTGTGCGTTGAACATCATGTGCTGATAAGCCCACTGGGCGAGCTGTGCGTTGGCGGTGGGATCAAAAAAGTGGTTTTGAGGTTGGTGAGGATGGAGAGGGTAGGGTTGTGCGGGGAGTTGTTGGTGTTGATTTTGGTAGAAGGAAGGGTAAAAGGGTTGAGCTGAGACTGGCGAATTCCACGAACCCTGTGATTGTACGGGATAAGGATAAGCTGGCTGTTGTGGATGTTGTTGGATGGGTTGCTGCGGATGGGGAGAAGAAGTGTGATCGTTGGATGGAGAAGAACGTTGTCGGGGAATAGCAGAGTCCATTGTGTGATCGCGAGGAGGATGCCAGTCGGACGGAGCGAGAAGTGCCATGAAGAAGGGGAAAAAAAAAAGAGCTACGGCGAATAACGGTGAGCGGAGGGGAACGCGAAGAAGAAAACGACGCACGAAAGACAAAGTGCGACTTGAACGGGCACAGCAACGACGATGACGACGAGGAGGGCGGGTACAACGACGGCGGCGACGACAGCGACGACGACGACGACGAAGATGCCCGAATGCTGCGACGAGCAGTGAACGGGTTGAGCTTAACAGCCACAAAATACAAACAAGCGACAACACGGCAACGAACCAGTTTGATGACGTCATCAACACTATTTATGCTACCGCGTACGTCTGTTCGATTTCGTTCACCAACGACTTGAATTTCTCTGCTGTCACCAACATCGCTCTCCCCCTCAGATCCACTCCCACGCTATCCGAATTCCGCCGTGGTGCATCCGTGAACGTGTATGTCACCGTGTGCGTGGCGTGCTGGTCGTCTCGTTCAATCCAAAGCCAGAAACTTGTTTGAGACCCACTCACGTGACTGATTTCTTCGTCCTCTGGATGGAACGCATACACGCCACCTTTCGTTTCTGTCCGATGTCGCTTCGAATTTCGTTGCGCCGCGAGCATCGCTTCTTCTTCCTCCGCTGACAGACTGTATGCGCGTGATACAAACAGGTAATGCGTGAATCCGTAGCCCTGTGAACCTGTAAATATACACGTGCAACCAAAAGAGAACCACACTCACGTCTTGGATCGCTCCGTCGATCTCCTCGGACAGCATCCGGTACATTGGCGGCATCACTTGCACAGGCATGTTCACCACTCGCTCACCGAGCACCAGTCCGACGTGGCATTGCGGGTAATTTTGTAGTAGCGACGACAACGTTTCGTGGAACCCCTGATCAACCGTCGTTTTCGACAGCACGTAGTCAATCACCCGCTGCAACCCCGGGTGATTCTGTTGCAGCCTTCAACAGACCGTGCCTGGACAGAGAAACCGACACGTACATGGCAGCTGACGACCGTCAGAAACGCGTACGGATCGGCATCCTCGTCTTCCTCGGTCTTGATAGTGCTGCCCACGCCGCTCTTCTGCGCCACACTCGTGATCAGATCCGCAAGAGGGCCAGTCTGCACGCGCTCGGCATCGGGGCCAAACAGTTGGATGAGCAGTCGCTGGATGGTGTGATAATCGATGTTCGCATTGACGTTGTAATAGTCAAAGTTGACGTCGACGGTCTACGGGGAGATGCGTGACGATGTGGACAGGCAAAAAATATGCGTACTTGTGCTTCGGGACCGTCGTCGTCGCCTTCGTCCATCTCGTGCGCTTGCTTGCGTTTCGACATGATGATGGACGATCGGAGAGTCGGAGCGTCGACACCATCTGCGCCATGATCTTATACTAACACGACACTTCATCACAGCGTTCACAAACGTACGCGCAGTTACGCCCCCCATCGCATAGCCGGCCCTCTCGTAGCTACATCCAGTGAAATTTATTGTCCAGCCACGGTTGCTGCGTATATGCGCGCTCTGCTTACATAAGGCGCGGGGTGAAGGGGTCCGAGCCTGAGTCGACGTCGTTGCCAGTCACTATTATCCCCCCCGAACGACGTCGCATACGATGGCCACGACGACATCGACGGCGACGGCGACAACCACAACCACAACCACAACCACCGTCGTCGAAGAAGGAAAACTTCTCAGCGAGTCCCTGGAAACCGTGAAGATTCAGGTCGGCCAGATGAAGCGTCATCTCGTGCGTTTCACCGCGTCCTCGGCGGCGGCACCTAATTTTCCCCCGGAGCCATCATCGCTGACGTCCTGCTTGTAGGACAACGACGAGATCATGGACGCGCTCAAGAGCGCCAGTCTCATGCTCGCCGAACTGCGCACGTCGTCACTCTCACCGAAGCAATATTATGAGCTCTGTGAGTACACGCGTCCAGCTCACTTGAGTTTCTCTGACCACAGGTGTTGCAAGACATGGCCATCTTCGACGCCCTCCGACATCTCTCAAACTACCTTTACGACGCACACACGCAGTCCAGACACCATCTCGCAGATCTCTACGAACTAGTCCAATACGCTGGAAACATAGTTCCTCGTCTCTACCTCATGATCACCGTTGGGTCCGTGTACATGTCTATCGGTGACGCACCCGTCAAGGAAATCATGAAGGACATGATGGAAATGAGCAGAGGCGTGTTGAACCCCATACGTGGACTCTTTCTACGACACTATCTCAGCGGTCAAACAAGGGATCACCTACCCGTCGGGACCGATTCCGGGTGAGTTCATTCCGGGCTGCGTCATCCGTTTGCTGACCCAGCCTAGTCCTCAAGGGTCCCTTCAAGACTCTATCGCGTTCGTGCTCACGAATTTCATAGAGATGAACAAGCTCTGGGTTCGTCTCCAGCACCAAGGTCACTCGCGCGACCGCGAGAAACGCGAGATGGAACGTCGCGAACTCCGCATCCTCGTCGGCACAAACCTCGTCCGTCTCTCCCAACTCGACGGCGTCGATCTGGAAATGTACCAGAAGAGCATACTTCCAGCTATACTGGAGCAAGTCGTCAATTGCAAAGACGTCATCGCACAGGAGTATCTTATGGAAGTCGTCATTCAAGTGAGTATCAACGTATATGCTGTCCTGAATTTGAGTAACGACTTCTGTAGGTGTTCACGGACGAATTCCACCTCCATTCGCTCGGACCATTTTTATCCGCAACCGCTCAGCTACACCCGAAAGTCAACATCAAATTGATCGTCATCGCACTCATCGACAGACTGGCAGCCTATGCCGCCCGCGAGGCGGAAACCGAAGACCCAGAGGAGACCAAGAAGCAGGAAGAAGGTGCCGCCAAGCGACTAGCAGAAAAGGTCAGGCTGGCAAGAGACAGGGCAAATCATGCTTACAATCAGCCGGACGCCGAGAAGGTCGAGAGCGTAGATGCTTGGGATAGCGCGGTGGAAGAGTCAGAGAAGAACATGTGAATGGTGTCTCGCCGGAAGAATGAAAAGGCAAGGAAATGGATCAAGGATGATGTACCTGCGAGAAAGTTCCGTGGCATACCAGAGGACGTCCAGCTCTTTGAGGTCTTTTGGAAACAAGTCGTCGAACTCATCAAGGTACGTACGGCGATTACACGAATTAGTGAGGTTCTGACGATGCGGTCGCAGGCTCGACCAGACTTGTCAATACAAGACATCACGGCGCTCTTGGTCTCGCTCACGAATCTCTCCCTTAGCTACTACCCTGACCGACTTGAATACGTTGATCAGATTTTGGCCTTTGCGCACAGTAAAATCAAAGAGTATTCTGAAAGGTACGTTTTATTTCTATATATGTATCTCTACTCCTGACGCCGATCTGATGCAGTTCGGATCTGCATGTTCCACAAACGGCTGCGAATCTGGCAGCGCTGCTCGTCGCCCCGATTGACTCGTACCAATCCGTGCTCACTTTGCTCGCCATCCCACGCTACGTCCCGCTCCTCACGCAACAACTTTTTTCAACACGCCGTTCAATCGCACACAGCTTCGTCTCGAGTGTGCTCAAGAACGAGACCGTGATCGAGACGCCCGGGGACGTGGATGGAGTGTCACGTGTTGATCAAGGATCAAACAGATGCTTCTGCCGTCGGTGGTGGGACGGTAAAGGAGGTGAAGGAGATACGGAGACAGGGACCGCATGTAGTGGAGAAGGAAGATACGGCGGAGGAGCAGGGGTGCGTAGCACGCATGGTGCATCTGTTTAGGGCTGAGTCGTTGGGAGTGCAGTTTGAGGTGGGTCTCCAGATTTCCTGGGTCGAGAGAGTCTAGAAACTGAGTGGCGAACTGCGCTCGTCAGTTGTTGCAAATCACCATCTCGCCCGTGGAACTCATCAGATCCTCCACTTTGAGGCTGGAGGCGAACGAATGCGGTACACATTCCCTGCGCTCATTACTTCGAGCATCAAGCTCTGTCGGCGGTACAAGATTTGTGAACATTTGGTAAGATTGCACTTTCCTATGCTCATTGATTATTCTAATCTCAACAACGAATAGGAGGATGACTGGCAATCGAAAGTGACCACCATCCTCAAGTTTGTGGGCGAATGCACCTCCATCCTCGCGACACAGGTCGACTCTCCCTCCCTCGCCCTCCGTCTATTCCTCCTCGCGGCCCAAATCGCCTCTGAATGCGGCTCTGGGTTCGAAGACCTGGCGTACGACCTGTATGTCAAGCGTTTTCGGTGTACGAAGATTCGATTTCGGAGAGCCGGGCGCAGTTGGCTTCGATTACGTTGATCATTGGAACGTTGCAGGGCGCAAAGGTGTTCGATGTGGATGGGTATGACACATTGATTACCAAGGCTGCGTTGCATGGAGCGAAGTTGTTGAAGAAGCCGCATCAGGCGACGGCGGTGCATGCTGCAAGTCATTTGTGGTGGCAGGAGGCGGCGGTGGAGGCGGAAGGAGAGGGCGAGGGAGGGGAAGGGGAGGGGAAGGAGGGGGGCAAGGAAAAGGAGGATGGGCAGGGTACTAAGGCGGTGACTACCAGTCAGCGCTATCGATCATGACTGACGGGTTGTCGACAGTACCCACACCAGGACAGCAAACGGGTGCTGGAATGTCTGCAAAAGTCGTTACGGATCGCACATTCGGCGACGGAAGAGATCGTCACTGTTCAGATATACTGTGACACGCTTGATCAATATCTGTATTACTTTGATCGTGGGGCACTTGCTGTACGTATCTCTTCACTCTACATTCTCTTGATGCTGTCGAGTTTCCGACATTGTCGCAGGTCGCTCCAAAGTTCATCGTCTCGCTCGTGGAACTCATCACAACCTCTATCGACATCATTACCTCACCCTCGTCTTCAGCTTCGTACCTGCACCCGTCACAACGAATCGAAGGGGTGGCGTCTCAGGACATGATCCAGCGACATCTCCGGAACACACTCAAGTACATTCATTCAAAGAAGACGTCGGAGAACCCGGGGCGTTATGACGAGGTGGAAGTCGTTGGGGCGTTTTTGAAGATGGGGATCACGCGGTAGCAACTTTTGCTGGGTACGTATAGACGCTGGGTGGATGCAGTGGTTTGTCGATTTCGATCCGTCGATACCGTTTTTTATGTCGTCGTCTTACATAGCCAAGCCCCTTTTGAACTGATTGACGTCAAAGTACCCCTGTTGCGAACAACACTGGCAATGCTGTGCCAACGACTCGGAACTTGCATGCGGAAACCACAAGTTATTGCGGCGTTAAAGGCACCAAGTTTCTCATTTTCTTTTTTCCACTGTCCAGTGCCTTCCCCCTCACGGTCCAACCCTCCGTGAAACAAGATGGAATCAAAAGGTGCTTATTTCACTGTTGTCAAGAAGAGCTATAGTGAAATGACATTCACGTCAGCCAACAAGGGATTCGAGCCTCCTTACACAGAGCGCGGGGGGCCCGAGCCTGGACTCAATTGAAGAGGCGAAGGCTGTTTCAGTCGATCAGATACTTGCACAAGCGGAGTCAGCATTCGCCAAGTTTGAGCATGGGAACGGGACGGACCACATTAGCGAGGCAATCGTCCTTGATCGCCAAGCACTGCATCGTTGCCCACCCGGTCACCGCCAGCGATTGATCTCACTACATTGGCTTGCCATTCATCTCTTGGTTCGTTACAACCATCTAGGAGCGGTGGAGGACATCGAGGAAGCAGTTATCTATGGCAGACAGGCACTGGAGCTTCGCCCAAAAGGGCACCCAAATCATTCTGCGTCGTTGATCAATGTCTCAATCTATCTCTCCACTCGTTACGAGCGGCTTGGAGACATGACGGACCTCCATGAGGCCATCATCCTGTCTAAACAAGCCCTCGACCTTTACCCGTCAGGGCACCCAAATCATTCAGCGTTGTTGATCAATGTCTCAATCTATCTCTACACTCGTTACGAGCAGCTTGGAGACATGACGGACCTCAATGAGGCCATCATCCTCGCACGACAAGCCCTCGACCTTCGCCCGTCAGGGCACCCGCATCGATCGTCGTCGTTGAACGATGTCGCAGCCTATCTCTCCACTCGTCACAACCGGCTTGGAGACATGACGGACCTCAATGAGGCCATCATCCTCGGGAGACAAGCCCTCGACCTTCGCCCGTTAGGGCACCCGGATAGATCATCGTCGTTGAACAATGTCGCAACCTATCTCTGCACTCGTTACTACCGGCTTGGAGACATGACGGACCTCAATGAGGCCATCATCG
>JBBPOL010000644.1:0-11327 GCA_038091435.1 Leccinum variabile | reverse complement strand
GCATTTTCCCTCGGACCGGAGTTCCCCGTGGCCTCCGCCTTAGCGTATTGTGTAGGACTAGACTTGTCAGTTGCTACGCAATAATCACGCTTGTCCAAAAAAAAAAAAAAAAAAAAGACATTGTACGTGTCATGCCCTGAGATTTGAGATGCAGCCCTCCAGGAAGCAGGGACACGGTGCACCGCTACGTGGTGACTGATTCGAAGCCAATGGAATATGTAGCGTCTTTCGAAGAGACTTTGGAGTATCACGACCGGTTCTACATGTGGAGTGATCTGGCTACGTCGGGGTTGGGTGAAGGCTGCTGATCTGGATGGATCGAGGTATAGTGGGAAGTTGGTTGGCGGAGATGTAGATGTGACGCTGGTGATGAGTCGACTCGTGTATGTACAAGTGCTGCAGACGGGCGTGTGTGATGGTGTACTGGGAAGTGGGGTACACACCTGCTAAATTGTACTCAGAAACGTGTGCAAGACTCGGACTCAGTAAAACCGTGATGGGGGCGACGAATTCAATGAGGCGCCGACCACATGATGCCGGTAGTGGATTATGTACGATCTCTTTCAAGCCTCCCGAACACGTTGGTTCACCTATGACCTCGCTTTGGGCACTGGCATGATCATCGAACATGGCAAAGTCGCCTTTATCGAAGTAGCCTATATCAAGTGTCTTATGAAGCTGTTCAGCGGAGGCTATCAACGTACATAACAATGACCAGTCACCTTGCCACGAACCACACATGCCAGTGGTAATTATTTTTTCCGTGGTCAAGTTGCGGGTTGCACGACTTAATTACTGTTCCAGGCCCTGGCTGTTATTCGGACGATGGGTCTGGGTCGGGTCGGGTCAGCCGCATCCACGCCTCGGGCGTCATGAAAATGCTTGTCAGACATATACTGGGCCCCGGCCCCGTCTCCGCCACCTCGCCGTTTTTAGGCTGCATTCGACCTAGGAACCGAAAAGAAGAAGCTCAAGCATTTTTTCTCAGTTTCTTCAATCGTTTTTGACAAATCCCTGCACAACATATTATCACTACAACTAACTATACCAATGACGGGTCCGCTCCGAGATCTGTTCCTTCAAGTTAGCACTAAAACTCCGTGGGTGTTGCTGCGACGGTCAGCGATATACGTGGCCTACCCTGAACAACAACACCGCCAGTGCTATTGTTGTAAGTCTGTTCACACATTTTCAGGATTATTCACCCGGCAGAATTCTGTTTGAAATTTTCATGGCACGCGGTTCAATCCCGCGGTCGTGTTCGACGTGCAACACTTCATTCTCTTCAACACACTGGCATGATCTTCACATGTCATCCTCACCAACTCCTCATCGAAAAACACAAGAATGCGGACACGATACCTCTCGTTCTCGGACAATCAGATTAACAATGGCGTTCGACGTGCAACACTTCATTCTCTTCAACGCATGGTCTTCACATGTCATCCTCACCAACTCCTCATCGAAAAACACAAGAATGCGGACACGATACCTCTCGTTCTCGGACAATCAGATTAACAATGGCGTTGACTCGGTTCAAGTTGCACTCTGAGGGCTGCTCGCCCCTGAGATATCATGAGGTGACTTTCTTAGTGGCGGATCAAGTGTTAAGAACTTTTCAAGCTCCGATTCCCTTCCAATGCACAATGGGCATTCTCACGCTTGTTTCCCTCTTGCAGCTGAACACCTCAGCATACTCCCAGTCAAACACCTTCAGTACCACCACTTTGAAGTCTTAGGAAGTCTTAGATATGATTCGAACCACCCCCCCCCCCTCCCTGCTACATGGTAGCGGCGAAATTGACGCAGATGGCCATTGTCCTCCAGAATCATTTACCTCTGCGGATGAAGTCTGCATTCCTTCACCTTTCGGGGGCCTTCCTTTCGGCCTTCCTTCCATCCCACTCCATCCCCCTTCTTCTCCCAGTGCTTTCACCGCCTCTGTTTCCTCGCATAGCTCTAAGCCCCACAGTCATTCGTCCAGATCGTGGGCCCCTTATCGCCGACCTGGAGCTCTCTTATCAGGTTCTCTGGAGCAACGTTTCATCGAGAAAACATTCAGGCCTGGAGGAGACTCTGGAGTGTTCCTCAGTGACGTTCAGAAGGTATTGTCTCATGAATATCTTCGTTGTTGATCTGCAAGTAACACTATCGCAGGGTCAGCCGCTCCTCGACATAGGCCTGAAACGATTTACCAATAAGGCCCTTAAACAGGCTATCTTGATGAAGCATGCGAGCCGGGAGACCAGGCGACACCGTGCCTTGGCCTCGGCATGGGAGTTGCAAGAGGCTCGATATTATACGGATTACCTTACTTGCGTACACCAAGGTCACAAGGACGATTTCACCGCAGAAAATTTGGCTTTGGAAAATCTCATGAAATTTCGACATGAAGCATACAATGAAGATCTGCTCTCCGTGGCAGTCGCGAACGCTCAAATCGATTCCATCGAAGCAGAAATTGAATCGCGCGCCAGTTCACCTGAAAGATCTAGCTCTGCATCCTCCTCCCCTCCCAGTTCCCCCCGTGCTGGCAGCAATGAAGATACGGATTTCTGACATGGAAGAGTAGGAGGGTCTGTGTATATGTCCATAACGAGTACATACGTACATGTGTCTCATACGTACATACCTATACCAGTACATACATAAAGCACGGTGGCCTCGAAGGCAAATTGTATCATTCATCGTCAGAAAGCTTGAGTTACGATGACGCTGCAAACCCCAAATAATTCCTGCGCGTTTCAGACGGTGCTGCGCGTTATATATCAGGATCAGTGCGCGATACATAATGTATTCTAAAAATTATGACAATACAAAGAAAATATAATACGCCTGCGCCATCGTCCCGTACCCGCTGTCATTGCATCGCCGTTATCCGTCCCGTCGCTCGTCGTCCCACCGCCGTTTGTGTACCAGGCGCTGTTGCGTTGTAGTACAACGGCGGCGCGTCGTCGACTCGTCGAGACGTCGCCCCATCTCACCACCATTTACTCGTCCCCTGTCCCGCTACCGCGTTTGTATTATGGCGGCACGTCTTGCCACCGTCGATGGGATCATCGTGTTCGCGTGCGTGGTCGACGCCGCGTCGTTGTGCCGTTGTCGGTAACGGTAACTGCAGCATGCAGCAGCAACTGCACAACGCGCACAATTATGTGCGTTGCGTGGTTGCTTCTGCATGCTGGGCTCGAGGACGGGGGGATGGGGATGGGGATGGAGACGAGGATGGTGGACCGCCGGTTGTCGTGCCAGTCGACGCAGCGTGGCGGCGTCGTCGTCCGTCGTCTTCGTCGCGACGTTGCATGCCGTCGTGTTAGTCGTCACGTCGTTTGTCGTCGCCGTCGTGTCGTTCGTCTTCGCGTCGTCGTCGTGCCGTGACGTTCATCGGGCCTTCTGCATGCTGCTGGGCGAGAGGACGAGGGGATGGGAAAAGGGATAGGGACGAGTTGGTTGTCGTCTGTCGTAGAGGGGAGGGAGAGATGGGGAAAGGAGAGATGGGAGAGGAGGTGACAAGGAGGGGGAGAGGTGGCATGGAAGGATCGGAGAGGGGGGATGTTGGATGTGGCGGGAGGAGGTGGCCCGCGAGGGAGGAGGCGAAAGAAGAGGGAGAGGTGGGAAATTAGGTCGGAGGGGGCATAGAGTCGTCGTCGACGTCGTGTCATCTTTGGGTCGAGGTGGGATTTAAGTGTGGTGAGACGAAGAAGGGGAGGGGAGAAGGAGCGGGGGCGCAAGCCTAGAGGGTGGATGGGAACGACCCAGACGAGGCCGGCGTGGTAGGACGAGCAGAGGCGGGGCAGGAGAGGGCGACGTGAGGGTGCATGCACATAGTTCGAGAAATTTAACTACATTTAACATAAATTATTCCGATTATCTATACTTAATTCTCTTATTTACTTAGCCTCACGTCATGAGTAGCGTAAGACGAATAAGGTCCGCACGAGTCCAAATAAGTACGTATAAGATTGATGTAGTTTTCCTGATCCGGGTCTTAGGTGGGGTGTGGTTGTAATGAGGAAGGCCGCTTACCTCATGTACATTTGTTAGGGATCGTCGCAGCGTGATGTGCTCGCGGACAATTACTACAACCTCGATGAAGTTCTATCATGGAATCGTTTGGTGGTGAGTATCTGTGTCCTGTGTCCTTTCCTCTGCACTTCCGCAAGCAGTTAACTTAGGCCAACTAAGGCGGCATTTGCTGGCATGTCCCGAATTCCTCTGCTCCACGAGTACCTAGATGAAATGTTTCCCCGGAGAGCAATGGTGCCAACAATCATGAAGGAGACGGACCTGATTCGCAGCTACAAGACTGACCAAGCAAGCGACACATGCATTTCGCGTTCAGACCCTCGGCGACGCGTAAGACTCAAGGAGCACCGTGACGAGGAACGGTGCCAATGTGAGCTCCCCATCGACGCTGGCGACGACGATGCTTGGTACATGATAGACCAAGCGTCAAGCATGGGTAGAGATCATCGGCTCCGAACATAGGCAATGCATCAACTTGAAATACGAAGAGATTTAGCGACAATTATAGAGGCCGCGGAGGGATGCTGAGTGTCTGAGTGAGGAAATCTCCCTTCGTCGTTGGCAGGCGCAAGAGAAAGAGGGGTCGCAGGTTTATGTCGGTCATGTTGTCGATTTGTGGTTGGAGAACACGGGCTCCTGACCCCTTTATCGACAGCTCTTCTAGTATATCTTACTGGTTTGGTGCTCTTACCCCAAGCCCTGGGAACTAGGGTTGTGCTTGGTATCATGACTATGGCTCTTTGTTATTACTTGCAAGTCATACTTACCGTAACTTACGGTGAAGCTACTATTCACAGTACGTCTTCAGCTTTTCTCCGTACTTGATTCGGCAGATATTGATGCCTTGCGAAGAAACAGCTTCCTCCAGAACCTTGATGCTTTATGCATTTGACACCCGTTTACCAACAAGGTATCATTGAGCACCAACAAAGCCATTTCCATTTGACTGACGCCGTTCTACTTTGACTATTGTATGTGCTGAGTGGTCTTTTGACAAAGTAATAATGAGGCATGACATTACTGAGCTCATCGGCAGTACAATTTTATGCCAAGGAATTTCGTTTTTGTTGGCTGTTACTTTGTTTTGAGCAAACGTAAGAGTATTCTCTTTCGTCCCAGTGCATTGAAATAACCCACGCTAGGAGCCTGGTAGTCGTAGTATATGCGGTGTCATTCGTTGCGGCGTATGTTTCCAACCCATGCATGATGCCAACGAGTGCCTCCTGATTGTTACAGACTTAACACACGCCAAACTCTGCAATGGCAGGATGCGGATGACATTGATGACGATTCTAACAAATTAACACTGTTCCCTGCAGATCACTGGCCGCTGGAGCCGTTCACTCAGTATTCCGTTACAAACGCCCACACCTAAGTATGGGAGACTCCGTGAGATTGGAGCCTCGGAGAGCAGAGGATCCCCGACTCCCACAAAGTGGAGGAGGGTTTGTAATTGCGGCAAACGGTCCGCAACAAGGAAAGCCGTGTGCGGGAATTTATAACTAAATAGAGAAATCATTTGTCATCAGTCGCCCCCTTATCGTCGCCGCGAATTTGAAGTCGTCCGAACGACGTACGCGTCCGGTCGCAGTCGAGGAAGTAATAGACGGCGAGATGCGGTTTGGATGACACTTTTCGTTGCCATCCCCGACTCCCACGAAATGTGCGGGAACTTCTAACTAAATAAAGAAAATTATTTGTCACATCTCTCGCTGCGAGGATTGACGTGCTTGTCGCCCTATGTGAGCGTCGCTTTTAATCTGGTCTGCGGCGCTCCAAGCAGAGCGATCCACTGGAACTTTTAACTAAAAGAAAAGGAAATTATCTGCTCCTGTTGTGTCGAGCTCTTCTTGCGATTTTCGCTGAACGACGTATGCCCCTGTTGACACATCGTAGCGGCGCTATTGCGCCAGTCCCCGACTCCCGGGAGATTTCGGGTTCATGATTACAGCTGTTTGCGTAAGCCTTGACAAAACGAAAAAAAAAAACGACTCGCGACTCGTCGGCCCAAAAGGGAAATGAAGTAGTAAATTGACGCGAGGGCGGACTCGGATAGATAGTGTCTTGTACTTGTACTCCTCGTAATTCAACGTTCAACGTCACCGGAAATGGTCTCGGGGAAAATACGAGTTCCGGGTGGTAATTCTTCTCGTTACAGACCCACTCTTCCTCCTCCATCTGCTCCAGCTCGCAGTCCAACTCCCCTTCCAAACACTTCCGGGTCCCCTGAATCCGAAGGTACAACCTGACCCGAAAAGAGTGGGATAGCAAAGCAAGGTTTTACGACGAAGAAGACCAACAAACTACATCCTCAGAAATAAAGTCGTAGAATTGTAATGCGTCAAATGAACCCTCAACGACACGAGTGGTGATATATCCGTCTATTGTGAGTGCAGCGCAGAGTGAGTACCGAGTACCCCGAACGAAAACATCTCGGAGTTGAGCTTGACTTCCCCGGAAAGCATGACCACGGCGACGGAAAAAAGTCCGTTCATTCTTGCTTGTTTCATCAACTACAACAAACTCTAAGCCATATCCAATGAAGGTTTCACGGAGCATGGCCTGGAACTCAGCTCTTGCATGGTCGTCACGTTCTGCAGCCGGTTTCTGAATGATTTTGGAAGTGAGACCAACTGAACGGAGCGGTACTACGGCAGAGGGCAGAAGGGCTGATGAATGTGTCATGCTCTGCAGCAAGCTAAGTACACACAGAGAGCTCGTCGAGATTAGGTCTGGTTCAGCTTCATAGAGCTCGGATATCGCGGTGAGAACGGTACGGGTGATTTTACGAGCGATAGGCCATGTTGAGTTACGAGTACAAGACGCTACTTCAAGTTATCTATCCGAGTCCGCCCGCGCGTCAATTTACTTCATTTCCCTTTTGGGCAGTCGCGAGTCTTTTTTTTTTCGTTTTGTCAAGGCTTACGCAAACAGCTGTAATAGATACACTCAGTCCCTCCCAAATTGCAATGCGCTCATCGCCCGACACGACCCCCGAGGCCCGAGGGACCGACGTGACACCCCCGAGGCCTGTCAACTGTCAACCAGCGCGGACTGACGAGCCCTGTCTATATATGGGTCACTACTAGAATTACTCATACAGTAAGTCTACAAATATTTTGGGTGTACTGCGAGATAACGAGGAGCTATTGAAGGAGGCGCAAGTTTGTCTCAAATGCCAGTGCACTGGCAGCTAATTAGCGTGACAGCTACCACCTCTAATTAGGCAGCTGACGTGGGAATCACAGGTGAATGAATTAATGACCCCTGTTTATTTACCTTGCACTTAATCGATATCCATTTCCAGCCTTAGCAGAGTCCATCGCGACTGCCTCTTTCTCCTGAATCCCATCACTCGTAGGTAAACTACTAGTTATTCGCTCAGCACAGTTATACCGAGTTGATTCAGATCGCCGCAGAGATCAGCATGTGGTCCTATGACGACTCCGACGAAGACACCCACACAGATTCCCCATCCGAGTCAGACTCTGAGTCAGATTGCTCATCTCCTCCATCACCGCCCCATGGGGTCAAGCAAAAGCTCCCCACTCGAGTCCAGGCCAACGTACTGTTCCTCACCGTCAAGAAGCACATATACCGCTCCTTGTTCAGCGTCGATGCGATGCCACCCACGGAAGATGAGCAGGATGCCGTGGTCTGGAATGCGATCGAAAGCGCATCAGAGGAAATACTTGGTTATTCCCTTGACCCGCGGCTCGCTAAAAAGTTTTACGAACGTTGTAAACCCACCATGGCTGCCACTTGGTCTGCCTTCCGAAACACCGCAGGAATAACCACAATTTGTGCTTTTGATTTGTTCCAGCCCCTAGATATACGGGGGGACCTGGTACCCTATATGCGAAACAGGATCAAGGATATCTTCGCTAGTGATGACGAATTTGCTGCTTTACACAAGCATGACGATGATACGGTAAGCCATTTTCCTACATTTCTACATTCGCATGCGATCGTGGAAAGCTAATATGCACACTTTGGTACCAGGGTACCACTTTATACTTTGAACACAAGTGCATCCAAAACGTGATCACCGTCACTGTGTGGAAAAACCTGTGCTGTGGAGACGTTCTCCAACCAGAATCAATGTCACCGCTCATATCTCTCGTGGCTGCGTGTCTCATCCAAGCTCTGCAAAGTCGCAAGTCTGGTTTTCTTCCCACCAAACCTGCCCGGGCCACTAACGAAGAAATTGCCGAGGTGTACCGCCGAGTCCAAGCGTATATGAATACAGTCGTACTCGGAAATCAACCTGCTCGCGATCGCTTTATTCATTATTGTAGATCCCTCGTAGCAAGGGATATATCTTGCTTTGGTAGGCAAGCTTGTACGGAAGAGGATGACGATGGTTTCTAGTATACATCATTGCTTGTATGCTCGGCATGATAGGCCACTACTATAGATACATATGTAGCCCTCAACGCAGCGGCTGCTGGGTGCGGGTGCGTGTGTTATGTAAAATCTGACAAACATTATCGCAACACCATCGAGTCTTGTCGGTCTGACATAGAGTCTCTGTGCAGATGAGAGCTTACGCAGACCCGCAAGCATGAACAGATAGCATCAGAGATCAGAGACGCCTAATCATTCCACAACTTTCTCGGCAACAAATTACCTACCCACATCGTGAACCCCACTATGACTGCCATCACCAAATACGCGAAATACCCTCCCATGACACGTTTCTCGATGCTTAGCGCAAAAGCAGAGTCGACGATCGCGGGACCAGCAGCACACGTCACACAAACGACCACCTGTGAAAGGCCGTACGTTGCGCCGAGCGACGCCCTGTTTGGTGCGGCAGCAGCTATATACATGAACGCGATCTCTGTCCGGATTGTGAGATTGATCTGAGACTTGTCTCATCATCCAACAGCGGCGGCTACTCACCGTAAGCAAAGCCCGCGAATATGAACAAGAGCATCTGCAGTCCAACGAGGAACCAAACGAAATATCCGACTCCATACACCCGCGCTACGGCGTTGGTCACGGGGAACAGCGCGATCATGGGATAGCACAAGGCGACGGTCACCAAGAACATATGTTTGGCGCCCAACCGGTCGTGCATGGGTGCAAAGAACATCCATTGAAGGAAACCACCCGATATCCCAAAGGACGCCAAAATGACGCCGATCGCAGGTGGGTCGAGAGCGAGACCACCCATGTGGATGGGCATCGCACAAAAGACGGGGAGCATGGCGCGAAAAGCGATGTCGACGAGAAAGAACGCGGCATAGCTTCCCGTTGCAACTATGAATGGGCGAACGAGAAGCGCACGGAAGGGTACCGGTCGTTCGACTGCTTCTAGCGCTGGATCCTCGTCTACGATTCTACGAAGGTTATCGCCTCGCGTCGTCCCACCGACAAGGTATTGCCTCAAAGACATTGCAGATTTCCTCGTCTGGATGAAAACGGTGTGAGCATCGTCCCCCTTGCGTCAGACCAGCCGACGGACCTCTCTCATGAACATGAATATGATGACCCATGAGATCGCCGTGGCGGTCGCCGAGACTGCACAAGGGAGAAAGTACGGGTATTCTTCAAGAAATTCGGACTTCCCGAATATATTTGGGAATCTCTCTGCAGGCCTGGCAAGAGAGCCACCGATCAGTGGCCTTGGTGGTGTTCAGTTAGTGCAAAAGCACGGGCCTGCGAGCGGACGAAAACAAACCCCAGCGTCTCACCAATGTACCAAGCAAATGGTAGAATTCCATATGCCTGAGCGATATTGGTAGAATCCGTGATGTCGATCGTCATGCTCTTCATCACACCAAGGTTCCCATTAAGAACGCCGCTGATACAGCGACTTTGGAAGCAGCAATTCGTCAATTTGTCGCATACCTCGCTAGGTTCTCACATACCTGAGGACGAGCCCCCAGAACGATTTGGATAACCCAAAGCACCACAACGATGCCGATAACCCAAAAATCCCCACCAAAATTACGGGTTTGCGGCCAATGTGGTCCGATAGACGATTCCAATGCAATATGGTGCACGCTTGGGACAGTAAAAATAGTGATTGCTATAACCCGCAAGTTCAGTGAGAATTCTCCTGAAAAAATCAATCAAGTACAAACCATAAGTCCGACATAGTACGGAACTCGAGAGTCTTTTCCGTCAGTGACACCAATGTCCCTTATAAGCTAAACATGGAAGGTTGAGTATATGTAAGCTGAAATGTAGGGCGCTAAACTTGTACCTGGGGAAGAAAAGGCTCCAAGACCTGGGAAGCTATCGGTTCTGAGAATTGAAGCAACAATACCATGGAAAGTTGGCGCCAGGGAAGGGGTGTCCTATTCTTGTGTTGACCCCCGATAGGCTTGTTCTGAGGCCTAGTGTCGTCACTCAGAAAAGGTGTCTGCTCCGAGTCGTCAGCTGCTAGTATCTGAGACATTGGGGCTCGCAAGATGATAAGTCAGAAAGGAACGAAACGTTGGCAAGGCGTGGGGTGGACTTCAGAATACTAGCACTGGTATAAACTACCTCTGGGAGACCGTAGCGCTAGTAGTAGCGGAGGGAGGCGTCGTCTGGTGAAGGTTCAATGGAGGTTTTCTATTATTGTGTACGTATAATCAAGCAGCTGGGACTCAAATCCACATCCAACATTCAGCAGTCTCGCACTATGTAACTAATTCCGGCACACTTCCATGCAGGTAGAAACTGGTCGACTGGGCAACCCGAGCAATCATGTCACATAAACCGATAACGCTAAATGGAGCACCCTTGCGCCTCCCGCTTCCAGCACATCACTTGCCACCTGTGGTTCCGGGCCGAGAATTAGGCGAGTCCGAGTGAGAGAAATTGCGCCTCCGGTCGTTTTTGTACCCTTCATCATGAGGGGACACAGAGAAGTGATTATGTAAGCGATACTCACCTCCGACTCCGAAGTTGCTGGTGCAGCATGTCATACAGTAGGCCTTCAATTTCTCGGAGGGAACACCCTGTATTTCCAAGTTTTGCACGGCTGTGAGGCAACTGATGGATGCCATTCATTAAAATACCACAGGTGCTTCCCAGTCGGCAGCTCGCTATACATATATAAGGACTGTGAGATGTTACTAACTTGCGATAAGTTGTGTGTATGACTCCATGGGTGACGCGGATGATGGTAAGACTATTAAGGAGCGCGTTGCATAAAGAGATCAAGGCAGAGAGACCAATCGAGGGAACCGGCCGCGTTGAGAGCAAAAACAGCATGTATAATGCATGTAGATGTGCTCAGATGCAAGAGGATTGAGCTAAAGATGAGGAATATATGTTGTCCAATCGATAGGCTTGTGAGCAGA
>JBBPOL010000643.1:0-11334 GCA_038091435.1 Leccinum variabile | reverse complement strand
CTTGGACATGAATTAGCAAAGAAAACCAGGATAGAAATTGTCGAGTTCCATCCAATCCCTACCCTGGATCTCGAAACTCTCATCGGCGACAAATCTGCCCTCTCTGCGTTTACAGGTGAGACGTCTGAAGTCTTTGTGGGAAGCCTTCGCCTCAACCTTTCCGCAGACGCTGCCAGTGTCCTTGGTGTGGGTGCCTTCGAGACTGCACAGTCGGCCCAGTTGACACTCACACCCCCCCGCTCTTCTGGCCTTGGCTCGCTTCCAAGTCATCCCATCGTTCTCAAGAGGTTTTATGCCAATGTATTGAACGGTGCTTACGTGCGTCCCAGTATCGCCGAAGAGTCATTTTTGTGTCCCATTTTTGCGTTCGTTTTTGCTCATCAGCAATGCTCATACATAGACTTTTTGACTACATGAAAAAATAATATGTGATTCTGCATTCGTGATATGAACACCGACGCCGTAGCTGTCGAATTCCGAAGTCCGAATATTTAAGCACGTAGGAAGGCGCACAGGCGCACTGGAGGTGTTCGGTGTCCCACCCAGGTTCATTGCCTAAAAAAGTGTGCACGTGGTAGCGCGGTTGTCCGGCTTTCCATACCTTCGTGCGGTTATCGTTCCGGGCCAATCTTGCGTTACTACAATATCATTCTCCTTGGTTTCTCCTTCGTCTAACCTCCATTTGGCACAGGGGATCTTGGTGGAGCAGACGATGATCCTCACACTATCGCATGGGCATGAATGTTGGGGTGGAGTGACAGGTTCAAAATGCTTCGCCCTTGATGTGGAACAAGAGAAGGCCGATATCATGAAGTACAGGCCACAGGCTATGGCAGTAATTCACCGTTGAGTTGCACAGGCATTCAGGCCATTGAATTGAAATGACGAACAGTGTTAGTGAGCTCCATGACCGTCAGGCCTAACCCCAAAGTCCAGAGAAGGGGTTCGACGGCGTCATCCTTGCCGACATTGACTCCTTTTCGATGGTGGTGTTTAGTCTCATCGGTAGGCCTCAGGGGCGTACCTCACACACTACACGGGATGAGGAGTTCTGAAACAGGCACCATTTTATCATACATCTCAGAGTTAACAACTTACTCACCGGTGGGGTGCGCTGCGGTATGATGGCCTCAAGTCTTTTTTCTAAACCCAGCAGAGGCATTTGAATATACGTGCCAGCAGGTGGAAAGTGTTGTCGTCAGTGGGCGCGGCTACCGCCGCGGTACAGTGTACATACCCACTGAATGGCATACATATCGGAGGCAACCTCAACTTGCCGGGCTAAAGTTCCGACATGTTTGAGTTTTCTGGGTCACCTAATGATATTTTTCAGGTCGTGCTCGAAGATGTGATCGACCTTCACAAACGATGCTGGAATACGACTCTAGTATCTTGAAAAGTTCGAATCAAAGTCGGGCATACGTAGGTTACCGTCAACTGACCGAGATACGGACTTCGGAGTACACATATGTACTTGGGGGCCAGCAGGCAATTGAAATTTACCTACACGGGACAGAGGTTGCACTTCCCCGGTGACCCCGAGTCCGGCACGATCCAAAACCGTTTAATTTTTTTGCACCTGCAGGCTGCATTCAATGTTGTCCCAGCCAATCGCAAAAACAATCCGTTTTTTTTACGTTACAAGGCTGTAGTTTCTTGAGGACCGGCGCAAAGCCGCTGCCAAGTCTGTCATCGAGTGACACTCGCCTCCGGACATCGCTCCAATCGCGGCGCAACTACAATTTATGTATGTATATATATGGACCTACTGCCAAGTCACTTTCGGTTTCCCTCCGCGCTCTAAACTTTGTCGCAGTGCGATAATTCCATTTCGCCTGTACATGCCATGTCCTACGACCAGCTGGAGTCGATTAATCTATACGACTATTCAGGAGGTATGTTTATCAACTGTCCTCGTCATGGGTTCATCTCATCGCCAGCCTCTCTAGTCATGATTATCAGTGCTGTTGGATATGATTACAGTGAGTAGGGATTTCGTGCTTATTATTTCGTTCCGAAGTAACGAACCATCACAACGTAATCACTGGCATTCCAGTCCTCACTTTTTCGAGCGAGGTAGTTCGCTCTTCATCTTCTCTCGTGTCCATGGCTAATGAGTTGTAAAAGATAGACTATGTTTGGGTTAGTTTCAAGTTGCAGGCGGTCGCTAACGGAGTCCTACGTTTCTGACAATGGTGCCACAGTGCAGAAATTGGACTTGGATCTCTACGCTCTTTGTTGTCGTACGTATCAATCCTCACCACGCACGCTGCTGAAATTCGAAGCTGATCGCTCCCATAGATTCGTTGCACAGGTCTTTGCTGGATCACGTGAGTTTATTTCTTCCTCCAGGCACGCTCGAGTTCATTAATTGCTAACTTTGAATTCGTTCTCAAGCACATCCGCACTTAGTGTGTAGGCTTACATTGACCACCAAGGGATTCAGGCTGACCATGAAGTTCACTTTCAGATCATGGTCACCTTCTACCTGGCCCTGTCAATGTCAGTTTTCCGCTTGACAAAATAATTACAGTAAATCATTGTTATTATTGCGATGCCATAGGTGTAAGAAATTCTTTTTTGTAAGTGTACTGTATTGACAGTTGAACAGATGTGAGCCCATCCTTTGGTCTCTCTCAGTACCTAGATGAGATACTGATGCCATTTTGAAGGTACCGCAATAGCTGTCATGCATTTTTGGTCATACGCCCTCTTCATCGCCGCCGCCGATTGTGAGTTGCCTGCTGGATATTGGATAACTTCATGTATACCGGCGTGCTGATTTATGCCACAAGTGGTAATGGTTTGGCGTGTTTATGCTATGTGGAGTCAATCTAAGACGGTCCTTTGCATCCTTTTGTTCTTTTACGTTCCACAACTTCTTGTCACACTTGTTTTTGACGGAATGTATGAGTTTCCTGGTAAGACGCTATCAGGTATGTTTCGTAGTGAAATTCCGAGTATATGGTCCTCCTGCTTACCTTTTTTGTGTCAAGTGAAAGTGCAACAAGTACCCGGATTTGGTGCATTTTGCACCTACCAGGATGTGATGTTGCCCTATCGGGTGATATACAGAGCAATACCCCGGTTTGTTCTCGGGATCACAGTGCTGACTCTTGCTGTCATTCCACCGGTGACACATGCAGTCGATATGTACAGAGCGACGAAACAATGGAGAACAAAGCAGTCCACTGTAAGGTTATTGGTGAGGGAAGGCACTGTTTACTTTATTGTGTACGTTTCTCTTAGCTCACTTCCCTTCTTCATCTCCGCCCCTCTCTCGAAACTGCACAAAACTCAGATACTCACTCCTGAACAAGGAATCTACTTTTCAATATTCTCGGGGTTCTCAACCCCAAGTCCCAACTTCTCACGAATGTGATGTACTACCTCAACTTTATTTGTTATTCGCTGGTCTGCGCTATCATGCCCAGGTTCATAATCGGTATACGGCGATTCTACGACCGTGACCATCGGAAGCAATGGCGAGGGATCGACAGCGGATTTGGGTTATCACGGACAGTTTCCGTCTTAGACATCCCCAAATCTATGATCGGATCCGCAGACCACGACTCGGACGTTCGTACCAGTGAGGGAGATCCGGGCGCGGTGCATATGGACGTGGAAAACGCGGAGGTGATTCAGCTCAGCGCGGTCGGGGATATCGAAAACTAGCATTAAATCATATGTGATTCGGGGGTACTGTATATGATATTCGGGGTGATTGCAACTTAGTCTTTGCACCGTCATCATACATGGTATGTACATCCACTTACCTCATTGTTCCGATTTCTCAGATATAGTTGCAATCATTAGTGAATCAGGTCTCAGGGTTCGCGGTTACAAGCCACTTCTTTTAACCAATAGTGCTCTGATACCATACATATAATTCCAAAAAAGTCTCTTTAAAATAGACTAGTCACGACCCTAATTGATTCCGTCCAAATTACTGTTCATGATCACAGTGATCCGATCATCCACTCGTCAAGTCCGACTCGGACCTGGCAACGGATCACTCGCACTTGATCAAACATGTCTGCACTACCTCTTACTGAAATCAGTCTCATCGATCGAGAAGGCGTCTGAATCTGTGGTAAAAACGTCGGTGATAGGTGATGGGAGCCGTTGCAACTTTGCACGTTCCTTCAAGTCGACATATGTGATATCTGTACAAGATGACCGTGCCGGGGGGAAATCAACACGGCACCGCAAGTACGCCTACACGCATACCCATCAAGGCGCAGGGATTAACGTAGCGCTGGCCGAGGAGTTGACCAAAAACTTGGAAGCGGCCGCCATTAGTTACTGTGACCGAAGCTAACCAAGACGACTACCTTGCAGGCCCGGAGGTGATTACTGATGATGATTTGGTTGAAGTCTTTGATTCCATTGAGCGCGAGATAGCCAACTTGAATACACTGGGAAATGAGAGCCATTCCATCTTTGACCCCGATATTGAACTTTATGGGAATGAGGTGCTCGAAGGCGAGGTATATGACTGGTCCGAGCTGGAGGAAGTTGATAAGTATAAAGGGCACAAAAACGACCGGCTTTGCATGATGTCCTGGACAAGGTCTCAGACGGGCAGTGCGATGATGTCAATGCTCTTTTGGCCGTATGATAGGTGTTTCATCCTGGTGTTTTTTATTATTCATTTTTGCCAGATGATATCATGATAGTCACGGTGCTGCAGCCCGACGTCGCGGTGGACAAAGGGCCAAACACCGGTGATCTGGTGTTTGAACTTTGAAGCGCGACGTCGGGGGCCTGAAAAGTGACATTCTGCCGATGGATGCCTAGCTTCAAGTTGCCACGTATGTAGTGACATAGGAAATTGTTTAAATAATTTTGCCAAGTTTTGGTATATTTGCCGTTCTGCCGGCAGACGATTCCTAAGGGCACGTGAGCGGTGACTCAGGGGTCGCGTTCCCAAAACGCTTCAAAACGGTCGAGGGAACCTGAACCCACATTCTTCGTTGGAGTTCGTTCGACCAATACACGATGATTCAGTTAGGATCACAACAGCCTATCAACCCAACACTCCTGGCCAAAGTTTGCTGATGGAGCTAAGCATTCCGGGCATACATGGAGCGACGAGAGGTACAACTATCTACCGACCGACATGGATAAAAGGAACCCAGGAGGCAAAATTTGCGCCAGAATCGCGCAGACACAGGACAGCACGGTGCAACGCCTCCGCAGCCTCGGCGCTGTCAGGAACCTTGCCATCATCCCGAAAGAGATGTTCGTACACGTCCTTGGCCACTCTCGGCGCGTCGCGGTCCATTATCGACCACATCGTCGCGATCACGCTGCCATAACCAGCCAGAAGCATCCCAGCAGCCAGATGCACGGATTCCTCCGACAGTTTCTCGTCCCCCTGTGCCGTCTGACAGGCGGATAGAAACGCAAGTCCACTTTGCGGGCGCGATAGTCGAATGATATCCGAGAGTTTCAAACGACGATGGTCTGCAAGACAAAGGCCGCTGTCGAGCGGGCTCTTGGGATCTTGCACACCGTGGCATGCGAAATGGATCCAGTCGGCGTTCATCATCTTCGCCATGACGTCCTCGACGGTGCCGTGAGAGTGCTGAAGGCTGACGAGTGGGGACTTGGCAGAGAGTGTTTGGATGTAATCAATTTCTTCCTTGACCCCAGAGAGCTTAAACTGACCATCATCCGGTGGCTGAGGGACAGTAACGATGCGGATACTGGACGGAGGTTCATTTACATCCTTCCCAGCGGATGGAACGAGAGTACCAAGAGTCGGTATGTAGGAAGATATAGCAAACTCGGAAAGCTTCGTACCCGCCTGGGATGTACCGTAGAGACCGGCAGCATGTATGGGCAGAAAAGAGAAGGGTCCAGTCGGGCACCAAAAGATACGTTTCATTTTCTCATTATCAGATGGCGGAACCTGAGAGTACAAAAACGTCAGCACGCGACACCGCCTGCGAGCCGCAAATAGAATACGTACCGAAAAGACCAGTGCCAGCAGAACAGGGTTTACAATTTTCCTCCAGAGAAAGGCCAGAACTCGGCGGAACCTGTCTTCAGGCGAATATTCCTCGGCTTCCAATAATCCACCCTCTCTGTCACAGCCTTGGACACCATCCTCCATCGATAACGCATCAAGAGAATACTGCGATGGGAAAACTTCGGTTGGATCAATAAACCCTTGAATGTCGTCTCGTGAAACTCTTAGATAGTTGCGCTGGAGCAGTACACAGAGCGCCTTTTCTACATTTCGATAGCTGACACCAGTGAGGGAGACGGGGATGACGCCAGCCGACTCCGGTTTGATAATCAATGCATCACATCGATGTTTGCTCGCATTGAGGTACACCACTGGTCCGGATTTTGCCCACACTGCGAGTTGCTCGACAGTCTTCGGGAGCAGGAATCTATCAAGACCAGGCAAGGATCGTATTTTGCCCAAAAGCTTTTCTCTCCGAAGAGCAAGATCATGATGTCTCTGGACTTCGTCCTCCAGCGATCGAGCCTCAATCTGAACCAAGTTTTTCGGCTGGTGAAACATGGGCTGATGACGCGAACTCGTACGTTCCAGCTCTTGGGAGACCCGCTGGAACTGATGCGCAAGGTCAGGGTGTTCGACTCGAAGTTCATCAACTGGATCGCGGAGCTGCAGGAACTGGCTCCAGACGATCGATCGTCCTTGCTCGAGCCACTCGACAGCCATTTCAGGATGACCAGCTTCGAGTGCGGCGGCAGCTGCATCTCGAGCTACATCAGCCGCGTCAACGAGAACACGGTGGCGTTCTGTGAGTGGGAGTCCGAGCCAAGCTAACTGAGGAAGGAGGGCGATGGCCGTGGTATATGCATCAAGGAGCATCTGTGTATTCCCTTGGAGCTGTGCAGAGGAAATCCAAAGCCGAGTTGCACGAAAGCGGGTAGCGATAGAGCCTATAGACGCACGACTGCCGAGTGAAAAATGCAATATCGCGGCGGAGAGATGAGAGGGATCTCGAGAGTGTTGATAATACGCCATGAACGAACTTCCAAGAGTCAAACGCTGGCTCGGCTTGTCCGGATGACCATCCGGGGTGAGGCGGAGTGCCAACTCAAACATCGAAATGGACTTATCGACGGCCGTGAGGTCACCGAAACGACGAAAGTGAGCTAAGAATGACGATCCGAGGTTGCTGTACCAATCTGCCTTGTCAGGATGGCCATCTGGAGTGTGTTTGATTGCCTCCTCAAGCATTGAGATGGACTTGTTGACGTCTGCAAGATCGCCAAGACGCTGAAAGCGACGAGACAACGAAGATCCAAGGCTACTAAAAAAAGTCGGCTTGGAGGGATGATCATCGGGGGTGAGGACTACCGCTTCTTCGAGGACCGAAATAGACCTGTTAATATCTGTGAGGTCCCCAAGGCGCTCGAAGCGACGAAGAAGTGAGTTCCCGAGGTCGCCCAAGTCACTTGGCTTCTCAGGATGGTTGTCGGGTGTGATGCTGACTACATCCTCGAACACCAAAATGGACCGGTTGATATCCATGAGGTCACCGAGATGCTCAAAGCGGGTTAATAATGAGTTTCCAAGACTGGCCAACCGAGGCCGCTTGTTGGGATGACCAATCGGAACAAGACGAACAGCCTCATCAAGCGTCCGAATGGACTTGTCAATGTCCTTAAGGTCACCGAGGCGTCCAAAGCGGCGTAACAACGAGTTACCAAGATTGTTCATCAAAGTTGACTTGTCAGGATGACCATCGGGAGTGAGATGGAGTGCCTCCTCGAACATGGAAATGGCCCTGTCGATGTCCTCGAGATTCCCGAGGCGCTCAAAGCGACGTAGCAATGAGGACCCTAAATTGCAAAACCTATTTGACTTGTCAGGATGGCCATCAGGGGTGACGTGGATGGCCTCCTCAGACATTGATATTGACTTGTCAATGTCCGCCAGGTCCTCAAGGCGCTCAAAGCGACTCAGTAAAGATAACCCGAGGTTGCTAAACAGACCTGGCTTGTCTGTGTGACTATCAGGAACGAGGCAGAGTGCCTCCCCAAAGATCGAAATGGATTTATTGATGTCTGTGATGTCGCCAAGCCGCTCAAAGCGGTTATATAATGAGAACCCGAGGTTGCTAAGCCGTCTTGGTCTTTCAGGATGATCTTTGGGGGTGAGATGAACTGCCTTCTCGGCCATCGAAATGGACATGTGGAGATCTGCAAGATTTCCGAGGCACTCGAAGCGACGGGACAAGGAAATCCCGAGATTGTTAAGTTGGCGTGGCTTGCTAGGATGACCATCGGGAACGAGCGGGATGGTTTCTTCAAATATCGAAATGGACTTGTTGACATCAGCGATGTCACCAAGACGCTCAAAGCGACGAAACAAGGAGAACCCAAGGTCGTTCAACCGACCTGGCTTGCTGGGATGGCCATCGGGAGTCAGGCGGATTGCCTCCTCAGTCATCGAAATGGTCTTGCTGAGGTCCGCGAGCTCACCGAGGCGGTCAAAACGACGCGATAAAGAGTCTCCGAGGCTGCCCAATATAGTTGGCCTAGAAGGATGACCTGAGGGAGTCAGGTCGACCGCCTTCTCTTTCATCAAAATACAGCTGTCAATGTCCGCGAGCTCGCCGAGGTGCTGAAAGCGAAAAGATATCGAGTTCCCGAGGTTGTTCAACATAGCTGGCTTTGTCGGGTGGCTGTCTGGGGTACGATGAGCCACCTCCTCAATCAATGAAATAGATTTGTTGAGGTCCGCGAGGTTACCAAGGCGTTCGAAGCGACTCGTTAATGATGTTGCGAGGTTGCTTAACATGGCTGACTTATCGGGATGGTTATCGGGAGTGAGACCAACAGCTTCCTCTGAAATTGAAATGGACTTGTTGATGTCTGCTAGATCATCGATCCGATGGAATCGAGAAAACAACGAGTTCCCGAGGTTGTTCAACCATCCTATCTTGAGGGGATGGTCACCGGGAGTGAGTTGAATGGCACTCTCCAGCACTGAAACTGCCTCGTTGACGTCCCCAAGGTCTCCGTTGTCTTCAAACCGAGTATACAGTAACCTCCCAAGATCTGCGAGCACTTCAGGCCTGCGAGGATCCGAATCCGACAAGTCCTGTAACCTAGCCCGTGCGTCCCTTATCGACACATCTTTAGTGCCCGCCTGTGATCTACCTGACGCCGTCGCTTGAATCGGTATAGACGTCTCTGCCATCTGCAGTGCCAGGCAAGCCTCGCTGTATGCATCACTTTCCACTGGCAACCGCTCCACGACATTTGACAGTAACTCCTTTGCTTCCACTCGGTCTGCCTCGTCACCTCGTCCTTGGAAACGGGTCAGAAGAGCAACTCCAAGATCAAACGATGTCTGGCCATGTTCCGGGTGATTGCTACTGCGAAGCTGGAGTGCATCTCGGTACAATATAATAGACGCGTCCAGATCGAGGTTCTGATCATTGGTTTCATAGCGGGCGAACCTTGCATCCGCCAAGCTGGAAAGGACAACGGAGCGGCTGGGGTGGTCTACGGGACACGTGTCTCGGGCGCGCTCAAAGCAGGCAATAGCTTCGTCGACATCTACTTGGTTCTGGAGCTGATGGTAACGTAGCAGAGCACGATTTCCCTCATCATTGAGTTTTTCTAGCCGTGCTGCATATGTGTGTAGTATCTATCAATAGGATTAGAAACATCAAAGTGATGCGAACAGATTACTCACGTTAGGTTTGGGGATGCGCTGTTCGGTGACGATTCTGAGCATTAAAGACGATGGCAAAGCATCTTGCGTCAGATCCAGAAACTTGATGGCTGTGAGAAGATGTCGGTGAGTGGATACAGCAGTCAAGTAGCCACGCACCGTACGGCTGTCCCTTCCGATCGACCACGTCTCTAACAGTAGTCTTGAGTTCCCCAAGTAATTCTCCATTTCCGCTCTTTGATCCCGGCTCGAAGGACACATAAACCTTGAAGGAAATGGTAGATGATCGCTCCAATGGTCTTGGAGTTTCTTCAGCAGGCACAGCAGGAAGAAAGAAAATGATGACAAACAGGCAGATCTCATCATCCCATTCCATGAAGTCCACAGCAGCCGATACGGGCTTGATCGACGACTGCATGAGCTCGTTGTTGATTTCCATAGCAACATAGAGGCTAGCCTGCAGATTGCAGAGCCGACACACTCCATCCGTGACACGAATGTCTGCACAGGAAGTCGGTCAACGGACCTTCCAGGATGATATGCGTTATTGCTTACGAGTTATGAAGACCTGTTCACATTTGTCAACATCTAGCAGGGATGATTGTGAGTCGTTTGGTCTGTTGCTTATTTGTTGAACATTTTGTGATTCAGCCGAAGAAGACATTTCGGAGCGGAGGAGCCTTAGCGAGGCTTATGTAAGTATGCGCTAGGCGATCGGATCTCGCCTCGTTCTCACACTCCACGGTGGGTCTTCCCTCTCCAAAGATCAGGACCCCGTTTTAGACTCGTCTCGGGACAGTACGCGCATTGGACGAGCAATGCTATTTCGAGCGTGCGAAAGCTCTCGTCAGGGGCTAGGTAACTTCCAACTTGGTATCTACGACGGACTGGGTACCGATCGTCATGAAGTCCTATCATCATCACACGGCGGCCAGGCGCGGAGTCCGAAATTACATAGCGGACTCGCTTGTGACAATGTGCCATAGGCTGGCTTGCAGACACAACGGAGTTAGACAGACTATCTTGAGGTCGAACCTGAAAGTCGCTCTAGTTATTCTAAATGTATTGTTTAGTCCTGGGAACCCCGTCCGGAACCATGGGTCAGGTTGCTAAATTTGTCTCCGACGGCTGCAGACACCGATCGAGTGCGCTTGAAGCCCGGAGGGCGCCGAGTCCGGGATTATACACTCCGCATTCCCCGGGCTGTAACGAGTTCAAATGCTTTACTCCCAAGGCTTGAGATTTCTCGACAAAGATAACAGGACCTTAATAACTCGCTTGTTGACAATGTACCATGTCCGCTTGGTCCGAGGCATGTTTGATGAAAAGTTAATATCACTGCCAGACAAGCCCCCTGCGAAGTCTCCGACCTGGCGCCGCTTTATCTACTTCCGAAGTCGGCTGAGTCAATCAGAAACACACTGCCTTTTTTCGCCGTCGGAACTGCAGCATTAAAATGGCTGAGGGCCAGCAGCCAGTATCAGACATCCTTTTTTCAATATGCAATCCCAGTTATCCACAGTTGGCTTGGATCCTGGTGGGCTGGTCGCAAATACGAGTCGAATGCGCATGAGCTCATTCAGGAAGGGTACAAAAAGGCAAGTGACTTGATATGGGTCATGTGAATCCGCAATCATCTCGGTTGGCAGTACAAATCTTTG
>JBBPOL010000642.1:0-11341 GCA_038091435.1 Leccinum variabile | reverse complement strand
CGGATGACTCCGCAATCTATTATATTTTTCGGATCCTGGTATTTCTCCATCCACTAGCCGAAGTTCCCGGAATGGTCAGCGAGACGTAGTTCCGATGGTCCAGCGAAATCCCACCTTGGAGCTCAGTACTGCGGAGAGAATCGTCAGTTTCCCGTGTATCTGAGCGTTGAAACGTTGACCTGCGCGGGGTACGCATCCGTGGGTACGCGTTTGGAACGCGTGGTGGATTTACCTGCGTCACGGTGACGCGACCGACAGTGCACGCACACACTGACCTCACCCGCAATGTCGACAACGACGATGCGGCACGCAAACACGCAGCCTCACCCGCAACGACGACAACGCACCTCACGCACACATACCGCACATACCTTCCCTCTCCCACACGGTCGACGTCCACGACACACGCTGGCACACACACACCGCACACACGCTCCCTCACCACCACAACGTCGACGACAACGACACGAACTCCCTCACCCGCAACATCATTCGACGACGACTCGGACACGTGCTCCCTCACCCGCAACGTCGATGTCGACGAAACACACACCCCCCACACACACGCCCCCTCACACACAACGTTATCGACGACGAAATGCGCACGCACGCACCATCACCTTGACCTGCAACGTCGACTCGGACGACAACGACCGTGCGGTCCCTCACGCGCGCGTACACACACCTCCTCATTCACGACAACCACACGACGACACGACGTGGCACCACGATGCGACGTGCGTTGCTAATACATGCCTTTCAACGTGATGCGATGACGACTCGCTCAGGATGATGAGGATGTGGCACGGTGCCCGCCTCTCCCCTTCTCACTATTTCTCTCCTTCACCCACCCCACCCCGCCAGATCTCGTCCACTGTACCCGTCCACTGCACTTACCTAGCTGCATCTTCTTCTGGCATTGGGTTTGTAGGTAGCTGGACTGACGACCAGACTTGCTGTTGTATGTCCCACCTTGTTCCATTCATTGTTGATCGACTTAGAAGTTGGTTTTCAGCATTGCTGCTTTGGTCTGAAGAAATCTATGCTCAGTCGAGCCAGATTGCATGGGTTCCATACAGGTCAGTGGTTTGGCTAGATGATGTATGTAATTTAGATGGATAGATGACCCAGCTGATGCAGGCAGATGGCAACCGCTTGTACCTAGATCATTCTGTCTCAGATACAACACAGCTATATCAAACTAGTAGCAGTGATTACCAGAATGAGCTGTGATTTATGTGGATTCAAGCCTTGATACTCTTCACGAGAAAATGGTGGCTATGCAGCATTTTCAAGGGTACTAATTATTGGGCTTGATTGCTGAGTGCTGGGCATTGAAATTGATAGTATTCTCACAGGATATTATCATATCTGATGGTGGTAAAATGATGATACAGATATGATGGTGATATATTCAAATGATAATACATGAGCTTGGTGGCAAAATGCTGATATTCAAAGTTGACATGTGACTGATCTAGCTGTAGCATGGTGATATTCAAATTATCATATGTGAGCTTAATGGAAAATAATGGTATGCAACAGATCATTTCTGGCTTGGTCCTAAAATGATGACATGCAAAGAATAATATCTGATCTAGTGATATCATGGTGATATTCAAATTATCATATGTGAGCTTAATGGAAAATAATGGTATGCAATGGATCATTTCTGGCTTGGTCCTAAAATGATGACATGCAAAGAATAATATCTGATCTAGTGATATCATGGTGATATTCAAATTATAATATGTGAGCTTGATAGAAATAATGGTATGCAAAGGATAATATCTGGCTTGGTCCTAAAATGATGACATGCAAATAATAATATTTGATCTAGTGATATCATGGTGGTATTCAAATTATAATGTATAAGCTTGGTGGCAAAGTGATGATATTGACAGGGAAATGATGGAACATAATGATATCAAAGGATAATATCATATCATGGTGATATTCAAATTATAATGTATAACCTTGGTGGCAAAGTGATGATATGGACAGGCAATGATGGAACATAATGATATCAAAGGATAATATCTGACCTTAGTTGGGAAATAATGATGTGCAGAGAGTAATATCTGATCTAGTGATATCATGGTGATATTCAAATTATAATGTATAAACTTGGTGGCAAAGTGATGATATTTACTGGGCAATGATGGAACATAATTATATCAAAGGGTAATACCTGATCAAGTGATGAAATGTCTGTCATGAGCTATAGGACATTATCTGTTGTGTAAATTTATGATCTGAGAATAATATTGACAGATATACATTTATCTGGATATATCAGACTGATAAATAGTTGATCATATTCAGCTATGTATACCAGCACTTAAAAATTTTCCTGATGAAGTCGCCCTCGAAAATGCGTTCCGCTGCCTGCATGACATCCTTGTATTTGCGCAAGGCCGCCCGCGCTTGTGGAACGGTTGCTCCCAGGCAGTCAGCATGAATTACCGTCGATGAAGTTGGGCGAGGCGTGTAGCAAAACAGCGCACCATTTGCGGCATTGCCGTCATCATCAACAAGAGATCCTGATTGCGCAGGCAGAACAAGTGCGTCGAAATCTCGCAGATCGGAAGCTCGCTGGGACAGTGCGTGCTGATCTCCAAAAGGGTCACTGCGAACAGAGATATCATGTTCCTCGTCGACCTCGTCAACAATGTCCGCAGGGCCAAAAGAAGAGGCAGAAAGAGGTGAACGGATGGAGGGACGAGATGCGACGGAAGGGGCCTTCAAGCTATCCGAAGATAAATGCGAGGTGGGAGTCGAGGTACCAGAAGTCTGGATGACTTCTGCCCTGACTTTGCCGACGACTTGTCGCACGGCGCCCTGAGTGGTGATGATCATGGGAGCTTCGTTCAAGAAGTCACTGCTGTAACTAGCCTTGGAACCGTATGAAGCCCTTGATACACCTGAGCACTGAGACTGAGCATAATGTATAGAGGGCTCGCCAATGGTGTCGAGTGAAGAGCGAGGGGTTTCCAATACGAGGTCCGTGGGACGAGCGGGGCGCACAGGGGAATTTGGTGGGAAGGAACCCGATTCGGAGTGTGCAGAAGACGGGTGGGTAGAAGCTGGAGGAACTAGTGCGATTGGGATAACGTTGGTGCCATTTGTGGTTATTGAGGTGGTCTGAATGGAATGGCCGTCGTCAAATGGATCACCTGCTGATGGGCCGGCGGAGGCCGAAGGGGGAACAGTGGCAAGGGAAGCTTGAGACCGACTTTTATTAGAGGCCAGGTCAACGACGCTTTTGCCAGAGGAGAGGTACGGTCGGGCGGCACTCGTGGGCGTTGCTGGGGGCGATTGGGTTTTTTCCGACGGATCGGGACGATTGAGAACGGCTTCCGCGGAAGCAGGCACATCTGGTTTGGTCTCAGCAAGTGCAGCCTGAGCCTGACGCGCACGTTGACGACGGCGGTAGAGGAACGCAAGGCGCCTGTGAGAACGAGCAATACGGAAACTATTGCCGCAGCCAGTGCACCGGAACTGATGCTTCCGCCATTGCTACTGCTGCTTGAGGCACTGGGCTGACAGGTGAAGGTAGGACAAACAGTACAGGACCTTTGGGCTGATTAGATCAGAGAAATGGTGGAGTGAACGTTACACACTGGCTGATCTGGATGCAGCTCTCGTTGGTAGAGCAGGCGCAAGCGGGGGGATGTGCAGGGCAAGAAACACACCCTCTTGACAGGAGATCCGGATGCATCATGAAAGAAAGAAAAAAAGGAGCGTAAATGTTGAGAGTTTCCAGGTCCGAAACGACCGGGTACGCACCGTTCTTTCTCAACTACGGTTGGCTGCCGCGAACCTTCAATTGGAACACACCCGCTCGGGACGAGTACCCTAGCGTCCGCGTGTTCGCGCAAAGAATGAAACTTGTTGTGATAGCCGCGCATGACGCGATCGGCTAACAAAAAAAGACGATTGTGTCAGCTCGAGGTTAACGACCTCGTGTACGTCTCTACAAAGAATATGTCCTTACCGAAGGGCCACGCGCGAAAGCTCTCGCCGAAGTTCATTGGCCCCTACCGGATCTTGACGGACTACGGCAACAGCTCGTTTAAGCTCGAGCTCCCCGACCGCCTGAAGCAGCGGGGCATCCACCCTGTGTTCCATGCGTCGCTACTCCGGATCCACGTTCCTAATGACGATCGCCTGTTCCCGGGGCGATTGGATCATCAAGTCATTGACTTCGAAGAGGACGAACCTACCTGGACAGCGGACAAGATCGTCGGTCACTCCGGGCGAGGTAGTGAGACGATGCTTCAAGTGCGATGGGCGACAGGTGATGAGACCTGGCTGCCGTACTATCAAATCCATCACTTGCAATGTGTCAGTGATTATCTGGACTTGCACAACGTGAAACGAGTCGATATCAACCCGCCACTCCCCTCGCAGGTGCGCTATGCCGGCTCACCGCTCGCGAAGGACGACCCACCGCTCCGCGTCCGACCGGACGCCCCTTCCTAACTTCCTCCGGCACGGGCCAGACCACCTCTTGCTCGTCGACGACGCTCTCAGCAGCGCGCCGGTTAAGATTGCTCGTAGTCATCTTGAGGACTGCCTGGCGTATAGCGTTCAGCTCCGAAGTCTCATGGACAAAACAGATCGAGACCCACTTCCCTTGGGATACGATCTAGTCGCTCGCGCCGTTAACGCGAACGACATCAATTATAGCCTCGCCGAACGCGATGACCACGGCGACGGCGTCCCGACTCAGCGCGGACAACCCAGCATCGCGCTCTTCTTCGGAAACCGCCCCTCCTCCCGAGACGAGCTCGAAGCGAACTTAAGGCGTATGAATGACAGTTTGTCTGCGGAAAAATTCAGACGCGAAGATCGTTGGAGGCAACAGCAAGAAGAACGAGAGTACTCACAAGAGTTTAGGAAGCTAGGGCGAGGTATTGGTCAAGAGAAGAAGACGAGGAAGGATCGCGACGAAAGGCGCGCCCGGTTTGACGATGAAGAATCGGACCCTCAGGCCCGGGAGGCCTCATCCAGCGCCAATCCCCTCCCCGATCTACAGACGCATCTCAGTAAGAAGGCGACCAAGAAGCTTAAAAAGAGTCAGATGAACTCACTCAAGGTACACGCGGCTTCCGTGACACCATCTGCCGTCGCTGAGACACCCTCCCGCGTCGCGCCTACCGCCGATCCGTCCCCTGATCCTGCCCCAAGTGCCACCATTCCTAGTACCCAAAGCGTCCCCTCAGAGCCAGCCGCCGCCACTAATCCTGCTCCTATCGCGGCTGATCAAATCGACGATAACGCTCAAACCGGTGACGAGCTCACCGGGGACACTACTCTTGGCATCGACGAGGAACCTGGAGATGTTGACATGGACGCCGATGGTCTTGATGAAACTGTTGCTGATCCCGACGGGATGACCGCCTGGGATGGGGCTGGTGCGGACGAAGAATAGAGGCAGCCGAGCGCTGCCTGGTTGGGGGGATGTGACGAGGCGAGATGCTTTGTCATCCAAAAGGACACATGGCTGTTTGTTGGGAACAAACAGTCGACGCGACGGATTGTTGGGATCAAACAAGGTCGCGCATGGATAGTCCATCAGAGCGCAGTCGAGGCGAAAAGAAAGGAAGTCTCTACAGTATAAAAAGACACCAGCATCGCGTTACATTCCCCAGTGAATTCTACTTACTTGAACCCGTCTAAGACTTGTGTGGGATTCCTCCGTGTGAACACATTCCCTAGTACGCTAGGCCTGTGTCACACGAATCCAGCCCGGTGCACGGCGTCTCCTGCCGCTAGTTTTGAATACGCGGCGATGTACACTTTGATCTCGTCCTCGGTCAACGGGCGCGGTCCCTTCGACTGGCCGGACAACGCGACGTCCGACGCAGACACGTACGGCGAGGGCGAATAAATAGCAAACATTGTAAACGTAAACATCGTAGAACGTAAACATCGTAGAAACGTAAACATCGTAGGTTCGCATACGTGGTACTACAACAAGCGAGACACAGTTTCATGTTAGACCAAAGACGAGGGGTGAACGATTGCAAAAAAACGAGAGAGCCTAACACTTCGCACGCTTGGGCTCGAGGGGGGGATCTCCCAAACTCCGGACGTCTCTCTGCCGCTTCTTCCGAGTTGTGCTCCTTGTATTGACCCCGGAAACGTGTGTTGAATCCATGTCGGGAAGCGACTTCTGGATTGCTTGCATTTTCAGCTCCATTACTTGCCGCTCTTCGTCCTGAGATGGCATCAACTCGAGAAAGTCGTTGACCACATCTAGACAGGCCTGGATCGACGGAACTATCCCATCTGGGACTAGCGGAACTGCTGCATACATCTCTCTGCGAGTGTTTTAGATGCTCGGTCACGGTATTTTGCAATATTGGGAGCCTCATTTTTCCTCCCTTCGTCTTCGTATCTCTTCAAAATCTCCAGACACTGATCGTTCCAGTCCGCTTCCGTGAATGTGGTCGGATTTTTATCGTCGTGGAGAACAGCAGCTCTAAAAGATGTGATCACGATGCGTTTGATCTGGGTCAATCTATTGCGTAGGATGAAAAGGTCCTTTCGATGGTATGGTTAGTATGACGGACAGACTTACTCATCCTTGAGAATACTCTTTAACATTCCCATGGTATCAGTTCTATGGGTGGTTGATCAGCTGAATGGTTAGAGGCGATCAATGACTTTCTCAGTGGCTCACCATCAGGGTCGTTCGCTTGCAAATGGAAGGGTGATACGGTGTGTTCGACCGCATCCACACCTCTGACCGCCTCGTCGAATGCACCATCCTAACCGACAGAATAGACCATCAAATGATGCACATACACCGGCAGCAGTAGCAGCGTAAAATGTGATCATTTCGTGAGCTGTGAGGTTGCCATGCTCGACTTTGGACTTGCCCTAGTGATATCCTCGACGACGACGACGACGACGACGAGCTCGAATCGGTCCCCGTAGGAAGCGAATTTCTGCTTGAGATGGTGTCCTTTGACGATCGACCTTGCAGTACCGCGGACGGCATAGTACCCTCGTTCGAGCAGGTTCTGCACGACACACGCGGCGATGTAACCCGTCGCGCCGGATACGAGCACTTTGGTGGGTGGCTGAACGGCAGTCATAGTCTCGAAGGTTAGCCTCACTCAGACAGGACGCCAGAACGTGATGAGAGGGGAAAAGGAAGGATAAATGAGTGCATGCGAGCAATGCGAGGGCTGTATCCTACGGTGGCAGTGACACCTGGAATGTAGGGAGATGGAATGTGGGGAGAAAGGAATGCGGGGCAAGATGTGACGTCCTAAGCCGCGGCCGGCAGAGTACGATGTAGTTGAAGTTTGAGAAAAGTGGTTCTTGGGCTCTAGATGAGTCGATTGGGATGGAGGCAACTAGAGCGAGGAAATTATAAGACCTTTGTAGATCTAGAACTGGCACCCGGGCTGGCCCGAAGGGGACCGACGGACATACTTACTAAGCACGGCCGAGTATCATCCGGAGTCCTGTGTGTCTACATGCACTTGCGATCGTCTTAACGATTTGTACACGCTTCTGGAGGAACACGGAGGGAGGTCCTAAGTCTATTCGGGTTTGCAAAGATACACAGTGACACACTGGCAAGTACATACTTCAGCCAATCAACCAATCGATGCTTTCCCCGGATAAATCTCGGTTTAAATCCACATTCCCCGAAAATCTACGCCCTGGGCATATCCTGAAAAGTATGATCATTTGAGAGAACATAATAATTTATAATGACCATTTTGGATACTTTGACTGTAGCGGCAAAACCAGGACGCAGAGTTACGTCGCGACCGTATCTGACCGCCCTTTCAATGACTATATTTGAGACGCTGCCGCATCACAAAAAATGCAAAACTATGATATGCTCTGACGTAGTAAAATCTTATCTGATAGGTGTTATCAGAGTAGTTTGCTTCGTCCGGGTCTGTCATATTCAAGTGCATATTGTCATTCCATCCGATAAAGCTCTCTTTCTGCTCAGAGCCTCAGACTCTGAGACCTATTCTCCCGATTCTGACAATGACTGATATTTGATGCGCGTTTACAATGTTACTGCCCATCTGACAATAAATGATTTTGCATCGGATGCGAGTATCAGAACAAATTAACTGACGACCACTTCAATAGCTAGCATTTCAATAGCATCTATGGTAACCACAGGCATTGAAAAACCATCTACCAGGGGTATGGGGGTAGGGAGACATCCGATGACTACAGAACACGGAGAACAGGGAACGCTGAAACAACCTTGAAGAGACAGGCGCTGTCTATTTCACTCTGACGAGCAATATTTGTCATTGGACTCATTGCTTAGTAGTACTAGCGGCCGGCAATGCCGACCGGGAACCTTGCTTGCACATTTCGCATGTCAATTCCACCCGGCTGAATTGTCAGTACTAATAGGGGAGTCCAGTTGATCCTCGAAATGACCACTATGATGAGCATCGTTATCAAGCCGAAAAATCGTTGGTTCGAGCAGTACAACTCCATCAATGTAATCAAGGCTGTCTTCGTTATTCGAAAGGACGAATGGTGTGCAAACGGCATGCTCCGTGGCCAATATCTAATTCCTCGTGGATTGATGAAGACTCGGACGGCCAATGCCGGGGCCAATTCGACATCCTTACTTGAATTCTTGGAACCCAGGATTGCTGAATGCTATTCGAGCTAACCACGACATCAAGCTTGTCACGAATGGAACGGAGACAAAGGACATGGGCTGGTATATCTCTGGATATGTGGCAAAATCTCAAAACAGAACACGAAATGTTTCTGCTTTACTTGCGAAGACACTAGCTTTTCATCGTGAACACGAACGATTAACGTTCGACAGAACTGTACTCAATAAACGACTTCTAGAACGCTGCGCACACACATTAAGCCGCGAACAAGAGTCACGGTATAGCGCCCCGGAGGTCATTAGTTATATCATGGGATGGGGTGATCGGTATTTTTCACATCGCTTCGAAACAATTCGTTGGGCTGCATTGGAAAGATTGCTGAAATGGACATGGCCACAACTCGAAGTAAAGAAAAGGTGAGATTGCGTTCCAAGTTGGGGATTCAGAAATACTTACTAACGATTTATTTCGAACAAAAGAAATGTGGGTCAGTTTACATCCACGGGTGAATACGAGATTGAAGATGAACCCGTCGTGAGTCTTTCTCTCATTTCGTAAACGAATGGATTATATCCTTTCTTTTAGTCACAAACGGAGATCGCGATGGTCGATTTCAGGGAGGGACATTTTGTGCTGCGCGATCAATTACGCGATTACATGGATCGTGGTGAACAATTAGAAGACTATTCATTTCTTGATTTTTGCTTGAATACTTATGATCAAAAGGAGGCTACGGCTCAAGACAATCCCCATCTTCAGCGTCGGCGACAAAATGTCCGGATTCCGTACATATCCAGTCAGAAAACGGTCATGAAGGTCATTGTCGGGTTCTACGTACGGAGGGACACGACACCATGCCTACTATCTCTGGTCGTTGGTTTGCAAACGGAGACGATACAGAATCTCATGCTTTATTCTGTGCCTCCATGTTGGCTTTGCTAAAGCCTTGGCGTCTTATAACGGATCTGAAAACGGACGAAGAAACTTTTGATGCTGCGTTCATGCAATTCACTCGTACCGCTTCTCCACGCGTTCTTCGGACGATTCAGAATATTCAATATTTCCATGAGTGTTCTACAAGCGCACGCAAACGGGCAGAGGAGAATGAAGAAACAGGACTTTCGACAGGCATTGGATATCGAGTGAATGAGCAAGATGGTTTTGAAGATGCTGACGAACTCGATCTTTTGACAAACGATCGTCAATGTGTTGAAGACGTTCAAGTTACGGAGGCAGACATCGAAACAGCATTAATAGGCTCTGAAAGCAGACGAGAGCGCCTTTATGCGGAGGTAGCACTTCTCATTGCTCAAGACGCGAAAGTATTCGATGATCTTGTTTGTCATCGTTCGTGTTGACCATCCTTTGACCATTCCTGCTCTGCCTGGCTTGCAAATAGGAGAATTTCCGTTGTCACCTATCACGCGTTCATTCACAGTGCATTCAAACGGACGTTCGGTCAGCGTTAAAAGGCGTCAATTACCACTCACGCTCGCATACCGCGGCATACGCTTTGAAACACGGACTTCAAGTCACAGGGACAAACACTTGAAGCCACCATAGTCGATCTCGGAAAACCAGCCTCATTTACGCTCAGTCCGTTCAATGCATACGTAGCCCTATCGCGAAGCAGGAGCAGGGATACGATAAGACTGTTACGCGATTTTGAAGACAATCTGTTTACGAAACATCCATCGCACGAACTGTACGAAGAAGAAAAACGATTAAAAGAAGTGGCCACAGAAACCAGAAAAGACTTTGTGGATGGCAAATATGACACGTAGATGAACAAATTTTGTATTTGTTTTCATTTTCCGCATTCTGTATTTTGTATCCGATAGTTGGTCTATGATCCATGACACACGAACACGAAATTGATAAGACGACTCTCCTTTGAGACGGAGCCAAGGTCCTGAAGACCTCATTTACTCGTAACGTCGAAACCCGAATCCAGATTCTTGAAAACTGCCTAATCCATGTTCGAGGTCTCAGCTCACGAAATCGTTTGCCTCTTTTTAGGTTGTTTGTCGTTGTTTTGAATCTGCAGCTGGAGTCGTTTTGCAAGTGACCTTGCAAGCAAGGTGATCTGACTGGCGGCGTGGCGTGACTGACTTCTGTTACACAAGATGGTAACGGTGTTAGAGTTGTCACGTAATATCAGAATTCTGCCCGTACCCAGACGTGCTGTGGCCCAGTGGAGTTAACACTGATCTTGTTACGTTTGTAATAGTACATTTGCTAAAATTTATATTGCGAGACATGGGAGTGGCGAGGTCAAGGAAAATCAAGAAAAGGCAACGAGAAAAAAATATGAGGAGTGATGTGCTGTAGAGGTGACAGGCAAAGTAAGTATGTTCAAGCCCACCATCAAGAGATAAAATACTAGTGCGTGCACACCTAAACAACACTCATATCATATAATCATGCATCGACCGGCACAATTCCTCCGAGTCAGCTCGCAGAAAGTCTCGATACGTTTACGGTACAGCGCGGATCATGCCGGCCCATCAGCACACCCCACCGCCATTTCTCCCACAGATTATTTGACAGGACAGCTGTCACGTCAGCTGGGTTTCAAATTGCGCTGCACACCGGGGGCAAAGTTCAGTGATTACTTGTACTGCTTCCCACATGCCACGTCCCCGACATTAATATTATCATGAAGGAAATGCTAAGTCTGAGACCCACCTGAAATTTTGGGTTCGAGGAACATC
>JBBPOL010000641.1:0-11347 GCA_038091435.1 Leccinum variabile | reverse complement strand
AGGTGCGTGGATGAGCACGTGGCGAACAGTGGAGAGAGGATATGCCGGTCGGTCGAGGTGTGACACTGACGGGCGACCGCCCGGCCGCGCGCATGTAAAGTTGTATGGGCGCATAGTTGCCTGGACTCTTGTTCGAATGATGTGTATCCATGATGCACACGCGTGTTGTCGTATTCGTGGTCAACGCCAGCACGTTTTTTGCCAGGATCTGCCAGTCAATTGCAGTTTTGCAAGGTGGTAAGCGATAGTAGCACCAGACTCGCCATTCTGGCATTTGATGCAGCAACAGTTGGGTGTGATCGTCACTGTGCAACTTGCATATTTCGAGTTGCGGGGACGACTTTGGATCTTTGGATTAGATGGAAGTCTGGCTATCAGACCCCTAAAGTGTTCACCATGACCCTCCCTTCCATACCTCCCTGACTGGGAGCGACGCGTTGATTCAACTCCTTTTTTTTTCCTTGTACAATGTTGGTAAGTACAATGTACGAACCATAATTGATGAAGAAAAGTACAGGTTGCTGAGCGAAACTACTCGTCGGAGCCGCGTAACATGAACGTAATGCGGCGCTTGTCGCGTTATTACTCCTTCTTAACTTCAAGTTACCACTCTGTTGCCACCACCACCCGCGCTCGGTGCACTGATTACCCCGTCATAGCCACGTCGTCAGCGAGTCAGATCCCAGTAGTGCGACGATCGACGACCCGGATCTGCCTTCGACCCTCCGCCGTCACTGGACCGTCCGGCTAGTATATTCACTCAGTGAGAGCGTACAGATTATGCATCTCATGCGAGGCAGGAGCCTTGGCAGGATCGTATGTAGGTCGTGTGATACAGTACTACTGGGGGTTATCTATTTCTCAAAACAGCACCCATGACAATCCCCTTGCCGGCGTCCGACATGACAGGAAACGAAGCGAACGAAGCGAGCTAGTAGAGGCCCGAGGAAGGTTAACTGGTAACGCCCCTGCTACCATTTACCGGGGTGTGTATCACATGAACCATAAACGTTTTGAATCAAGAATCACGTCGATTGAACTTTCTAACCACTAAGGGCTATGCTCAACATCTCAACCATCGGATCCTTCCCCGCCTCGATACGAACTCGCTTCTCGTTCGATAGGTAACCTTGACTTTTTTCATACCTTTGTGACTTTTTTAGATCTATACAAAAACTTGGGGCATTGGGTTTCAAGCAGTGTTTTACGGTTTTGCCTTTTGTTTACAAAGAATGGCCTGTGCTTCGGTCGCGATCGCAGGTTCCGAGGATCGTGATCGTGATGCGTGCAAACTCAACCTGAGACTCCCCTCCATTCCATGATGGTGACGACGCGGCATGCAGAATTGAAGTATTAGAAAGACAAATATGCATCGTCGTCTCGGTCGGCAGCTTGGAGGTTTCAATATACAACAGGTGCAACGGTGAGAGAAACATGATTGATAGAGCGACAGTGAGTAACAAGTACTTGAGATAGTGATGGTGACAGGACGGAAGCTCGAAACGGACTGCAGTACGAGCTCCCTTACCACACATGTCAGACAGCCATCGAATTCAATGATGCATGCACAAAGACGGATTGGCCACCAACTCATTGATGATGTCGATGATGATGCGTAATGTGCCCACACGCACACCAACTAGCACTCATGCATGTTACCCCCCTCGGGTGACGTTGATGACGCATCGCCATCAAGGGGCTCATCTGTGAATTGAACGATGGTAAGTTCGTCTCAGAAGTTGCAACAAGAAACTTTCGAAGGACCCTTAATCTCCTTATTTGCTCGCATTTGAGAGCTGTGATTGGAGGAAGAGCCAAGATCAAGATCAATGTTTGCATCTCCACACGACACCATGTCGACTTTCTCCCTTTCCATGCGCATGCATCTACGGTCTATTAGGACCACCCTTGCACGCAACCCCCTTCCCACACACATACACATACGCACAAACACCAACTAAAACCAACCCTGTTACAGAAACATATAGTCACCCAAAACACGACAACCAGACATGATCCGCCCCCCATCCCATCATCCGTTTCGAGCCCCACCTATGTTGACATTGTGAGTAAGAAAATAGGCGCACGAGGAGGCCTGGCCATGGATGCAATTAGGCTCGGCAATTACCGCGCGGATATAACATCCGAGAATCCGAAAGGCGGCCAAGGGGAAGCAGGTGATATGATGAGTGACGTTGGTATCGACATTGATAGCAAATCAGTGGAGCGTACGGGCTACACATACGTGTGGTGAGGTCACAGTCCCCCACCTCGAACGACGGGTGGTAGCACGGCAGAGCCAGGCGTACCATCTACAGAAAGTATTCGGGGAGCTAAAATGTATATCAGCATCCTCATCTCGGGGAAAGATACAGAAAATTGAAAAAAAAAACGCACTTTACCACCCGCATTCTGCGCTGCCTGATGAGTCGGTCCATCCCTCTCGTTCTCCGGTGCAGCTTCAAACACGTTGAAGTACATGCTCCCTCCCGGCCCCACTTCGAGGATACTTGCCGAATTGCCGCAACGATAACAATAGTTGGGCGCGGACCATACCGTGGACAAGTGCTTGTCAAAGAGGGACGAATAGCCCTCCATACAGAGTTGGTGGGCGCGGAGGATGTGCGACATGTTGTTCGTCTCAAGGAATTTGTGTACGACACCCGAGCCAAAGGTGTAACCCGCACCTCTGTATGCAACGTATCAACATGACGACACCAATCGAAGCAAAAGATTGTTAGCACATCATCATCCGAGAGAAGCAGCAAAAGTATGTGGAGCCTGACCACATACACACAACTGCACAGCTGTGGGAGAAGGCGTACCAACCTGGGTGATATTGCAAAGTCCTCCTTCTCTGCATCCGGATCTGACCACACGAGATCGGCCATAGGACCCTCATGAGGTATTTCTGCCGAAAAGACCCGTTTACAAGCCATGAGGTGCGGAGTCTCGAAGAAGCGAGGAAAGACGGGGCCCACCTCGAAATCGATCGACAACCTTGATCTGATCGACTGAATGGATAGAAGGCGAGAGCCCTAGGAAAGAAAAAGAGTCCTGTTGGAACTCCCCTTGGCACGACGATAACGGCACGCACCACCGTGGACACAGAATATGCGGTCGTCGATCACGACGGAGAGGGTCAAGAAGTCAAACATGTCCGTAAAGTACGTCCACACATGTGACGATCCATATTTTCGAACGCATTCGGTATAGAAACCATATGTCTGCAGAGACGGTCAGGAAGCAGACGAGGATAAGGGGATGGGCGTTCCTGAGTGACAGCCCTGGATTCGTGATTTCCACGGATGAGCTGGACGCGATCTGGGTATCTTAGCTTAAGACACGTCAGTAGAGAGATGGTCTCGACGCTGAATAGACCGCGATCGACATAATCCCCTGATGGGAAAACGTGTGAGTCACAGCCCGCGGCGTTCAGATAGCGACTAACCAAGGAAGAGATAGTTGGTATGTGGGGCATAACCGCCTATGCGAAATATCTCGATAAGATCGTAGAACTGGCTTGAGGACGATTTAATGGTGTCGACGAACAGAGCGGGTCGGGGGTGTGCTCACCCGTGGATATCACCGACGACGGTGACGGGTGCTGACACGTGTACGACGTTTGATTCTCTCATAAGAACTTCTTTAGTCTTCTCGCATATTTCGCGGAGGAGTGCCTCGTGCAAGAGTTGTTTGCGTAGGAGCTGTTCTATGCATGCGTCGAGGTCGAATGGTGCCATATTGGAGAGATTACATAACTCATCGACTTTGGTGGATGCGACGCACGGGTGTTTGTACATATTTGTAGGGCGGTGACATAATGATCTCGTTAGCAAAAAAAATTAATTAAAGTGAAATATCCAACTTGTCTTGACGCAGCGTGTCGTTGCCGTTGCCATCACCCCGCAAGCGCAAGCTCGGCGAATCCCCAAAGGTGACGATAAGACTCAGGGCTCCATCTCAAGTATATATCAGTCAAGTGCGTAAAAGCCCTACTGTGCCGCATCTCGTCATCTCGTCTTTTTTTATATGTCCGTCGTAAATGGCAAGGTTACCTGGGTGCAAGGTTAAGTTTGCGACCACGACGCGGGTAGCACGGAAATTTTTGGTTTGCCTGGCCGTGTCAGCTGTGTCTTTGCTCCGTCCTTGCGGCAGTCACGTTGCAGGCAATCCTTTCCGTTTGTCACGCTTCTCTTATCCCCCCATATCACATCTCGGTGGATTCAAGAAGATTCTAGCCGTTCTTATTTTGGTCCTTCTCATGCCATCACAACCCCCTTCCCGTGTGCATGTATGTATTGTGTACCAATACGAATGTCGACAGCCAACGGCCATGGCAGGCCTCTTGGAAAATACCGGTTATCGGATATCAAAGCTTCGGATTTCGGGACTGACCCAACCCAACCCGCACAGGGAAAGTCGGTTAACGCCTCAGTGGTCTCTCTCCCGAGATCACCTTCCTGGCGATTCGAACCCTCCCTATCGCCGCCCGGACCCTGTTACTTAACTTATATGTACACTTTACGCACATTGTTCGGGCGAACGCAGAGATCGTCCGTGGGTGCCTACTACGACGAACAAGCTCATCGGATGGCACGCGAACGACGGAATCGGTTTGCCACCATGCGACAGAAAGAGGTTTGCGATCGCGGTGTGGTCGCGGGAACATGTGTTGGGTTGCGAAAAGCCCGCTACACGTCTCGACGTGGTCGCACGGACGGCACCGAGGACGAAAAAAAGGTGTTGGCTCACTTACCCGCGTGCCAGTCGCTGCATGCGCATGTAGTTTTGATTTCAATCATCATTCGGTCACCTGAGTGACCCTAGTAACTCGTGTTTTGTTTGGGTCGCTACAGCCCAATGCGATACATACGACCAAGTGGCACACACCCCTCACTCGATGGCATGTATTCAATTCTAGCAGATCAAAATTGCAGCAAAACGTCTACCAAAAACAGGGTGATGGACAGGCGCGGGAGGCTAATCTGACATGATGGGATGGGATGTCCTTGTTAATGATGAGCGCTGAGCGCTGCGCGCCCATCGATCCCGAGTTTGTTGGTGCATCAACTGCCAGCGTAAGCTGCCTGCCACCAACGGGAAGTGCTGACGCCAGAATGAGTAAAGCCGTGAAGTAATAAGGCTTGCATAGCTGGCACTTCCCGGCATCCCCTCGGGACTGGGTGGTAAACTGGAGTGTTGCTTGCCCGATGGCAGGGTCCCCGTTCTCACGATGGGCCCACACTCTCGATCGAGGAAACTCGGCAGACGCGCGCGCGCATTGATTGGTGCAAGCGGCCAAGCGGGGGTTAAGTTTGGCGGGAGAAGCATCTGATACGAGCTTGAGTCTGTTCTCTTTTCCGTAGTAGGCTGTGCGCAGGTGGAATCACATCTGCATACTAGATCTTTCCGCTTAACGTTAGATGAAAGGAGCGTGCTTCAAGTTGAGAGAAATTTTGAAGGGCCCATATCAAGATGCCGTATGGGGTGCATCATACGCAGATTTAAAGTGCTTGATATATCACGTTACGGTACCAGGGACGATCTATTCTCGATCTCGAAAGTCAAGTTTCAGGTACTCTCCCACCCAACCTAACTTGGACTGTAGCCAATTACATATTCGTCTCCAGATCTCACCTTCTCGGTTTTCCTTTTTTTTTTTTTTACTCCATGCCGGCATGGCTCAGTATGCGCGTGAGAGGGTCAGCATGTGTGCGTTGCACAGCAGCTAAGCTATTCCGCTCAGCATCGCTAGTTCCGAGATCTGGGACAGCATCTGACTTGTCGCATCTTCCTACGGAGAACTTGTCCAATTCTGGCCTTCTCAAGTTCTCCCCCGGCCAATCCCACTCCATTGACATCTCCAACGCCATCGTCGAACCGAATCAGAAGCGTCCCTGGACTTGCATCGCCCTTCTCCAGATCTCTGCACGCTTCGCCCCGTGGCCGCTATCGCTCCCGTTCCGTCCGAATTCACGATGGCTACCGGAATGATATGGGCGTGTACTCCATCCCGGCCTTACTATACTTTCTGAGAGGTAATGATTTAGTAACACCTCCTTTCATTAAGGTACGTTGCTAAGCCATGCTATGGCAGGCGACGTCCGCTATTACAACAACATTTTTGTATATAACCTACCCTCCTGCGAGTCCCTCTCGCAGTTTCAATTCTTTGCCCTCCGTCTGGCTCTCCAATGCAATACAATAACTACTCTCCCGCTGCTCACCAGGTACACTCCCCTCATCATCCATCCCAGTCCAATGATGACTATGCCTCGCCCTATCCCGAACCCTCTCACAACCACTCTACCTTGTCATACGCCGCTGTCACCCCAGATAGTCACTTTCCCCCCGGATCCATGGGTGCGTCATTATAGATATATCGCTTACTTTCATTTCACTCATAGAGTCTCAGCTTCAGTCTCGACAGCTCACCAGAGCGTCCCTCCGCAGTATTCCTACTCGCACTATGGTGCGCAGAGCAGTCCAGAAGACCATCGTTCATACTACGCGACCCCCTCTCAGGCTCCCGCAGTCGACCAATACGCCTCTCCTAGCTCCCCTGCAGGCTCGTATACAGCGGCCAACGCTTCGAATCATCTAAGCCCACAGGCGTCTCTACAACACTCCCATCACCTTTCTCCGCAGCAGCAGCAGCAGTTCATTCCCACTCCATCTCAGGCTTATCAAGTTTACTCCTCCAGCCGATCCGGTTCCTCCGCTCGTTCTCGGTCTACCGTCGAACCCTATTATCGCATGTCTCCGAATCCCCAGCACGTCGCGCACGCGCCTCCGTCGACGACTCATGTACCCGGTGGCACGAGCGGCAGGAGCAGCAACGCATCCCGAGGCCCTCCTCCTCATACACACGCTCATCATACCGGCACGATCGTGGTCGCCACCGGGGAGCGTTATCCATGCGACCTCTGTGATCGTTCCTTTACGCGTCTGCACGATCGCCGGCGGCACTACGAGACCGTGCACGCCACTTCGCCCGTGTCGCACACCTGTCGGTTCTGCCAAAAGGGTTTCAGTCGCTCGGACTCACTCAAACGACACGTCGACAACGGATGTGATGACATGCCTCGATAGATTTCTTTCTTTATTTCGGCTCTAGTTCTAGGCTTGAGTGAGCTCGGAGCCTCAGAGGATGTTTTAGGACTAGGTTTGGCTGCAAGAGGTTTGGATGTGCAGTTTTGGACTCGTGTGTAGACCCTCCCCCTTCCCTTCTGCTTCCAGATGTGATAGATCCTCGTTTACGAGTCATAGCTGTTCATCTTTGAATCCTCACGCTGCGTCAGTGACGTGCGTGAGAGGGCAAGGTAGGGGGGAAGGAAAAAAAAGGGGGGTAAGGGTTGGGTCGGGTATGTCTCTTCGCTTGTCCCCTCTCGCCCTGTGCATATATTATGTCGTTGGTGATGATCATCATGTTATTTGTTATCGTACTACGGACGCGTTCTTCATTCACTCCCCTCGATCGTGCATTGTTCCCCTCGCCTCGTTGGGTCCTCGCCGATACACGCAAGTATATTTAGATCGTATATAAACATAAACGACTCTTCGTCTCTAGTAACTCGCTTTCTTTCCCCTTTGTTCTGACTTCAAGTGTTGTCCATCTTATATTTTATCTGTGTTTTTTGTGTAAAAATTAGCGTACGCAATTTATGCCACGCAGGGAGTTTCCCTGACGTTAGTGACTCGCAGATACATAACCACCCGTTGCAATACACGTGTTCATCACTCATGAACCAGCCAGCCCCCTCATTCCGACCCGAGTTACCAAGAGAAGAGAGAGAAAGCTTATGCCAACTGCATTCTGTAATCGGTTTGCGCCCACAGCTACTATGCCGGAAGGATCATCAATATTCATATAGCGCCCCTAGAGTTCTTTTCCTTTTTGTCTACTTTGCGATACTGCAGGGTTCAGAATTGACAGCTAGCACGCGACGTTGCTGGGTATTTCTGATCTTCCATCTTTTACTTTTCTATCCTCCCCCAAGGTCACGAATGTCTGCTAATATGCGGGTCTCTGTTCTTGTAAATTCGTGTGTATTCGGACCCAAAGACCAATATGCTGGAAATCGGTTCCGCATCGTAATGTCGCTACCGCAGTGCCACTATCAGCAGTTGGTCAGTTCACACCGCCCGGTCCGCCCCCCGCGTTTATAAAGCCGTTGCTATTTTGATATCAGACGCCTCTTACTCGTCCTAACTGTCTTTGTTTCTCTTTACAGTAAGTACATACATATATTCTCATTCTTTTGAGACCAATGTCCATTACCCGAGAAACGTCATATAACTCACATAACTTACTCAATGATAGACTCATACATATACATATACATATACATGGTAATTTGAAACTAGACCCGGAACCACTACCGCGACGGTTCCCAGACCGAAATCTCGCTCAGGACCCAGGAGGGGCGGCGCCCGTGCGGCCAACGTTTCGTACGTGAGAGTCAAATTCAATCGATATCATAATCATAACCATAATCGTTTTACATATTATCTGTTTTCTGATTTGATGAAGCGCGCATGGCGTGGATCATGTGTTACTCAGACTGAAGGCCCGCGTAGCCCGCGATCGGCAGTGGGTGACAACGTCTGTGGCATCTGGCCACGGCCAGGCGTTTCTCCGAATATGAACATAACGAACGAGAGAAAACGTGGCCAGTCAGACTGCGAAAGGCGATGGTAATGATCATGATCATAGGATGTGTGTATCGGGAGCGTACTAAGCTTTTTTAGGGGGCGCTGCCGCGCTGGTGATGGTGCCACTTGCTCGTAATCCTTGGATTTATTGCGACGGGTTGAGACTCGGAATCCGCGGATCGGTAATCACGGCGATGAAGTACCAGGTAGTCTTGGACGCGATCATATCGGTCAAGGACGACAGTGTCCAGAACAAGGAAGCTGACAGAAAAGCGATGGCCCATTCACGTAATCATACTGATACGGTGATGAAGTCTGGACTAGCCTGACCGTTAGATTAGAACCACCGGAAAAAAAAGAAACGAGAGCGCAAGACGGATCACGGCCGATCATGCAATAATAGATAGGGGAGAAACCGTAACGCCCTTGGTAGCACCTGCCGGGTCGGCCGCCATCGTATGTACAACGGATGATCCGCCTGTGCGCCGGCGAGCCGCTGCATAGCCCTACATTGATCTGATAAGTGCTCTCGGCTCGCCCGTCCCTCCGACAAAGACGTACGTTCAATTGCGGTCCGCAGCACTCTGATGAGTCTGATCATGAATCGGAATGGAGGCAGGTCTTGGAAAATATGAAATAAAGTAAAATAGAGTTAGTGAAAGTAGAAATGGAGACAAGCGTGATCCAGCATGGCACCCGAGACCACTTGGGAATGCCTCGCGAACCAGGGCCTTGGCGAGGAAACGTGTGTTGGTCGCAATTGGCCACTGTTTCACGTGGAACTGGCGCTATGATAGGGGCAATGGGGAAGGAAAGATTAGGGTTCTCCAAGCGTCGTCGGACGGTAGAAAAAAAACGTTGACGTTGGTCATGTTTGAACTGCTGGCTTCCATGCCCCTTAGGAATAGCATTCAGAACACGGAAGGGTAAGGTCGAGGTGACGCTGGCATGATCTCCTGAGAAAGAGCCACACCTCACTTCTTCATTGTTCATTGCAGTAACGGGGAAAAAGCAGGAAGGGATGCGAGAGAAAGACGCTGTAAAAAGCCGATCAGTACCCTGGTACAGTTAGGCATGACACGTCTTACGTTCGCGGGTAGCTGATGGTGTTCTCTGCACCGCGATCTCCACGAGGATACCTCTTCTGTTCGGTCTTGGGAGATCGTCAGTTCAACCACCTCGCTGACTGATTACGAATCGATCGGTATCCCGGGACGTACGCCACCATTCTAGCCTCGAAAAGTCGCGACTCACTTTTTGAATCACAGATACCTTCTTGACTCCTGAGGCCTGAGGCTCGAGAGCTTGTTCCGATCATATCCACAGCAAGTCTTGCGTTGGCGCCGGGAACGCTCTGAAAAGGTGGAGCCTTCCGTGTCAATCAAATTCATCCACAGGCACATAAACCGCAAGGTGAAGAAGGTGACACGAACGACGCGCGTTGCGATACGGAAAGAACAAAAAAGGGGGAATGGGACCTCGAGGCCCCGGTTCAGAACCCTCACCGCAAAAATGACATTCTTTGCGCCCAACACGCAACATGCCATCGCCAATCTCTAGTCCGCATCCATACCATATCAGAACGCGTGACTAGAAACGTGTTGGTTATGCTCCCCCCTCCCATGTCCAGATTAGCGACCCCAAAACGATGCGAACAGGATCAAAGTTGGTTCGCTGTTTCTTTCCTCAAGTTTCTCGGCCGGCGGTGCTGATGAAGCTGAGATGAGGATACGGACTGGCAAAACAAGTATTCATGTCTTTTTCCGCTTGCACCAAAGAAAATGAAAGTTCTGCCGCCAGCAATTCTGCCGTCTGGTTCGCTGATAACGCCATTAGGAAGGTGATGAAAGCGCAATTCCTTGGGTTCCACCGTTGTAAAATGCTCGCTGTGACAGGTACGTCACAAGGTCACCCAGGTTTACGGAAAGATGATCAATATTATTGATCAATCGCATACGAGCGAAGGCAGTGCCGTAGGTGACCCAGCATGGACGAATGAGAGCTCGAGGCTGATGAACACTAAAAAGACACATGTCGGTTATGTTTTTTCCCGTCTTTCTCGTTATTCCAAACTCTCTTCAAGGTTCACTCTGAGACGTAATCAGCTCACATGCTATAGTCGGGTTGTAGTAACCGGTCCGTGGATACGCCGAGTAAAATCACGCTGCGGTATGGCATGATCCGTCACGTCCGGCAAACCATCCTGCGAATCGGAAAAGAGAGAAAAGTAAAAAGATTACAGCTAAAATACCAGTACGCAGTGACGTTCCAGACCATACAATGTACTGAGTCAATCCTCGTCCTCTGAATCCTCTGAATCCTGGCTTTGAGCACTTCCGTTCCCTTGGTCAGCAAGGCCCTCAATTTCGATTGCTCCATTGTCGTTGCCTGCTTCCTTATCCTCGTCTTGGTCGGGTTGTACCTTATGCAGTTTGGCAATGACTTTGTCGGCTCTGTTGAATATTCCTCCGGTTGGGGCTCCACAGGCTAAACATTTTGGGTTCCTCGCGTATCGCTTGATCGCGCAGGATGAGCAATAATAATGGCCACATCGAGTGGCCACCGGATCTGTATATGGTTTTCGACAAATGAGGCAAGCAAAGGGAATATCCTCGTTCTCGTCTGAATCGGACTCGTCATCCACTTGTTTTTTGGGGTTCTCGGCTAGTTTATCAAGTTGCCATCCCGC
>JBBPOL010000640.1:0-11357 GCA_038091435.1 Leccinum variabile | reverse complement strand
GCGGCCTCCTCAGACTCGTCCTCTACGCTCGACGTAAACATGCTGAAGCCAGGCGTGCGCGACGTCGTCGTATCCGGGTGTGCATCGTCGTGGCTTGCGCTCTGCTCGTCTTCGTGGTCCTCCGCTGTCACTGTCGCCGCATCCAGCGGATCGGCGGGCGTTGGTGCGGCGACGCTACTTTGCTCGACATGACCATAATCGCTCGTAAAGTAGGGCTCGGTTGTCTGTATGCTGGGATGGTCCTCGAAGCCTGATTTGAGGTAGTCGATGTCGTCGGAGTGAGAGGGTTGTGGTTGCCCAAAGCCGCTACCCCAAGGGTCCGGGGAACCCGAGCGGAGCCTTGAGAATGGGTCTTCGAAGGGGTTCTCTTCGAGCATGTTTCGCGAGGGAGCAAGCAAGTCGTCGAAACCGTCCATCGCGTTGTTTGATGAATTCAAGTTCTCGTGTGATTTATGTTGCGTCGCGTCCTAACATTAGACATCCAAACAAGGGTTCGTAAAATCAAGATATACATCAAAGCATAACTATTCAAATGGCATCTCGTCTACAGCGTTCCCCAATGACACCCAATTAGCCAAGATGCTATCCACGAACGCCTGCTCTTCGCGTGCCAGCGTCTGCACCAGCTTTGAAAGAAACGCGTTCTCCCTGTTATGCAGTACGACGCGTAGTTCATGCCACATGCTTCATGGTGTCAACAAAGATTCTCCCAATGGCGTGGATATACTCACCATGCTCGAATGAACCCCCGTCGCTGGAGAAGTGTTCCAATGGTTGCTTGGTCCTTCTCGATCAGGACTAACACCCTATCAGCGTCCTCTTGCCACCCGTCCTTCTTGGCTGCCTTGATGCCTTCGAGTTTCAACGAAAACGATTCTACTCGCTTCTTGAGACGCTCCACATTATCACCGCCAAGCCGATCATGCCGGACAAATAGATCCCGCATGGCTATGTAGAGGTCCCTTTGGCTCTGATAACTCGTCGTGAACAAACATCGAACAAAATTTTCAATCGCTCAGATCACCTTTAGAGACTCTAGCGTCGACCTCAGTAGAGATTGGGTCTTGCTCAGTTCAGTTCCAGTCTCAACCCGGAAAAACAAAGGAGGACATACCCGTTGCTCCAACAAATCAGATTGCTGTTGCGTATGTTCGGCAATACATCCTATTCCATGCCGCACGCCATTGCAAAGGTCGCATTCGTCACCTCTCCAACACGTCTCATTAACTTCAACAACTACCCTCAACACGTTCGTTAGGCGTGCCAGGTCAGCCTGCTCATCGGACACGTCGAGTTCAGAAGAACCACCGGTGTGTACATCAAGGACAGAATCCGAGATGGGTGATGCCGGTGAGGTGATACCAGTAATATGTAGCAACAAATCAGACCAGAAGGGGGATATGGAGTGAGCTGGCACATAGGTAGGGTGAAGATCTGGCGGAACCCATACCGCAGCTGATTCACGTCTCTTTATTATGCGTTCCACGAGTACACATATCTTCAGCCATTGCTCAATCAATGGGTTCATCTTTCCACGGACAACTCTGGAACGCACATGTCAGCGTCTGGGTAATCCTAGTAATCCTCCACCTACGCAAGTTTCTCTTCGAGGTCACTGGGAATGGACATCTCCTCTATCTGATCGACCCGTTTGCTAGTGGACTCTTCTTCAAGAGCGACTGCATTGTGTTTACGCCATGTTTCGAAGGAAACCTCCGTCAAAAACATAGAAAGGAGACCATCTTCTTTAACCACAGGGTGGTTTCTGCAGTCGACTATGAAAAACACTCGTTCACACAAACTGAAGGTGCTCACATCACTGAATTCAAGAACCTTGCGAGGCCTTTCCTGGGTAAGGATCGCGGTTAATAGAGCAGGACAATTCATTTCCGTTGAACGTACCGTCGCTGCTCGAGGAATGCGGCGTCAGCTTCCAGGGAAGTCAGCTAGACGACTAATTAAAGGTATCAAGGAAGACTAACGTTGTATTCGCTTCGGTGGAAGTGGGCAAAGAAGTCGGAAAGGGTATCGTCGAACCAGGCAATCCCACAAGAATGCGAATTCGGAATAGCGACGATGGACAGGAGGGCCGCGCTGTCGACGCATAACCGCATTAGTTGACACAGTGAAAATATCGTTACCAGAAACTTGCCTCTGTCACAACCTCGTACACGGTATATCTGTTCAAAAGGTGCCCCTGTTGTCCTTGAATAGTCACAGAGACTGTTTCCTGTTTCTTCCACCAATCTTTGGGGAGGCCAGACCCGGACAAGGTGGATGAAACTCCATTTATGATAGTGGTACTCCGTGGTTGGTTGAGATCAGAAGGACCACCGTATCGAGGGACATTCCAAGGGTCTTCCGTTGGGTAGTTGGAAGGGGTGGGTCGAATGCTGTCTTGTCTATAGGTCGGATATGGAGTGCTGTATGCGGAAGTGCTAGGTTGCAAGTTATCGAGATTCAGAGCAGGCATGGGCAGTTTGTTCTCTGCACCAAGGGCAGCTACTTGCTCGATGCTAATGTCTGTCAAGCACACCTCAAGCTCGAGACACCACGGTAGCTTGAAATGCCAGACATACCCTTCCCCGACTGTGCGAGAGCAACTAATGCCAGAGCCACGAAGAATTCGAGCTTCGAGACCCGGGGTTTCGAGCTGACCAGGTTCACAATCTACTAGAGTGGTTAACAAACTGAAAGGATTCGTACAGATAAAATCATACCCTGTCAATGGTTGTAGCTGGAAGCAAAGAAGTGGCAAGAACTCGCGAAAGGGCATTGACTGACACCTCCCCCGTGTTGGTAGTGTCTACGACCGCAAACGCCGTGTGGTACGTCTCGGGAACTGCTGCATCGGCTACAACCAGTTGTATAAGCACGACGGACAGCAGAACATACAGCCGGTTTATTTACCTATGACTGAGCTGAATGCCGAGGTTGCAGCATAGCCAGGTGGTGGAGAAGGTGACGGCGCGGCGCTCCAAGGGTCATCGTAGATCGAAACTGCAAGTGGGTTTTCGTCGACAAAACTATTCCCTAGGCCATTAATGGGCGTCGTGCCATATCGTTGTGCGAGTCGTGGGGCATTGAACATTCTGGCCGTAAATCAGTATTCGGGTTGTTCAGTCGCAAGCCTGTCAATATGAACCGGTGACCAAACACAGCGAAGCTTGCAAAGTCACTGGCCCACTTCGATCAAACAAGTCTCCGCCAAGACAGCCCAAGCTTTCTCTTCCTGTTAGCAAGCCAATAATTACTATGTACAACATCGCTAGCTGCTCCCATGAAATACTGAAATTTTGGTCATTAATCTATCAAATTGCATCACCCGTAACCTTGGCGGCGAAATGAAGGGTCCACGAGGACATGAGACGCTTCGCGTTCACACTCTCACCATCAAGGCTGCCGATATTGACATTGGGTTAGCAACCAGAAAAGAAGAAATCGCTCGAACAACGTACCCCGGTGTCCCATAGGTGAGAGGAGCCATGTACACAAACATCGCAAACATCAAGATAGCAAAGATTCCGGCTAGTACTGGGCCCTTCACTCCAAGATCCGCATATTCCGTACGCTGCATCTTCGTCATACGTCCAGCTATAGATATAGGATAATTGATGGAATCGGACAAGACGAAGCTGAACACCGAGCCAGCTAACATTGCCGATGCCAGGTGCGAAGGAAGATAGTGGTGGATGAAGAGCTGACGGCCCATAAGGAAGAATGGCAGGTAATGAACTGCCCACACGAGTAGGAAGAAACCTCCAGAATTCCACAGGCGGTCGCGGACAGCTACAACAAATGATTAGCTTACCCGATAAAGAGGCTCACGATTGCTTACCATTAGGGATGGGATTGTGCCCGCGCCGCCTCGCCAGAAGGTCAGCAATGACGATACCGATATAGATCGAGATGGCAATAACACACGACCACCACCCGACGATATTACCGATCAGGTAGATCTGTTTTTGTGTGTCGTTCTCTGTCCAGAAGCTAATGCCACTCAGGAGGAATGGCCAATTGATTGGTCCGCTAGCGTAAGGATGCGAGGCAGTAAGACCAGCGTTGTGTTGGAGCATCAATAGCTGCAGCTCAGCGAATTTCTTGAAAAAGCTCATTTTCTTGGGTTCTCGCGGGACATTGACTTCACCAGCGATCTGAAAGCTGCCTGATTTCCTACTTAATTCGAGGCATCGTATCTGAGGACTGACAAACTTACTATCAGTTTCAACTACATCGTCGACGAACCAAGCAGCGCTCTTGTCCGCCGGGTTCTTGTTGCCGTTGATCTCTTGTTGTTTGAACGCCCATTCCGGCAGCTGTTGTGTATGTGTCCACATCGACACCCTAGTCGGCACATGAACTAGCTTGAAATGACTTGACTTGCTCTTCCACACGTCTCCTGGATGACCGTCGACAAGCTGAAGGAAGAATAGTGTGTCGTTATGACGTGAATGGTCATCTTTTGGCCACGTAGTGAACTCCTGGTTCGTTGGCATCAAAGGAGACGCGACATCGTGGGTCAGAAGAAGTGTTTGCGTGTTAACGTGCAGTAGTTGGATAACATCATCGTGGTTGACTGCTCGACCGCGACCAGCCTCGGGAAGTGCCTTTGTTGGAATAATTTGCCAATTGTTGTTGGTATCGTCATGCCCGTAGCCTGTCACTTGTTGGCCTGGCCACACATCAATCACTACCTTCACGGGATGTCAATGCGCCGCACCTTGAGTACTGATACGCCCGTCATCATATTGAAGAGGATATCTTTCAGGGTGTGAGTGCAAAAAGACCTTGGTATCCTTGTGCTTCATTGTGACAATGTCGTAGTAAAGGAGATCTGTGAAGGAACATTGGGACAAGAGAGAAAATCCAAGGGTCATCACTTACCCTGACTGTTCACCAGTAATTCGTTGCCAATGAGCGTTTCCTGGAAAGCGGGGCTCATGAACGTATCACCGGGGCCAGAATGTATCAAGATAGCAAAGTGAACGTAAAAGAATGAGAGGTATATGATGAATGGAATGACGATTAAACCGATTGCGCGAGCCCCAAAATGTTTCCAGAAGTATTCCTGAAAAAATTTCAGTCGAGGAGATGGCTCGTACTGACTGACCGACTACAAACCATAGTTTGACCCTTGCGATAATCCAAGATACCCCATAGATCGATCAAGACAGCAATTCCGATAGTGAAGACCGTCAGGATGCCGTTGACTTTGGAACCCCATGTACAGGCCATGAAGAATCCGGTGGCAATAAGCCAGCTCCACCATTCCACTGAAAACTCCCTGTGGCAAGATGAGCATATGTGTGTGTGCAATGCGGGTAGACTTACCAGTAACGCAATTTACGGAAACGTATATAAGAGTAAATAGTGAGGGTCATGAAGAATATGAAAATGGCATCGAGAAGAATGAGTCGAGATTGTGAAACGTGTGCATTGTCTGTATTGAAGCTCATAAATATTGATCCGAGAACAAGAGATGCAGAAAAGATGAACATACCGAAGAGGACAATCATTGCGGAGAATGCAGCGACAATGGTGGAATAGCCTGTCTCTTTCATGATGGCATACACCAAGGGGACGGTGAGACTGCTGAGAATGGCCGGTAAAGCACGCATTCCAACGTAGGGAACGTGGTTCTCAGAGTAGCTGTCTCCAATGTTCTCGAATGAGAAGTTACCATCGAAGCCCACGAACCATCCCGCCAGCCCAAACAAAAGTTTTGCGAAGGGTGGGTGTACATCGAAATAATACTGCCGCACGATGTAATAAGACGCGAATTTGCCAAAGTGGACCTCATCAAAGCTGGTGGCCGTGAGTTCGAGACTGTGAGGAAAGCTGAGGAGATGTTCACCCACACTACTTGGTCTGGTTGGTTGATTTTGTAGAATCGTAGCATGAAGGCGATGGCAGTGAGGACACCCACTACTGCGATACTTGCTTGAGGGGTGTCCAAGGCCTGCTCGAACGCGCTCCGAGTGTGCTACAGAGCGAAGAAAATGTTCAGTGGGACACGTCAGTGTCAGGAGCGCGAGGCACTCACTCGATTACGATACACCGCGCTCATGTGGTCCTCGTCATCCTGGTCATAGCTCTCTGCTCGTGGAGGAGCACCAATTGGCTTTCGCTGTCGTATTTTGCTGGGGCTCGCCATGGCGGCCTTGTGTATGAGTGGCAATGATGATGGATTGTAAGAAGAAGTAGTTGAATTCGAGTCGGAACTTTCAAATTTGAGCAATCACGTGATCCAGAAACTGGCGATACAGTTGCAGAACATTGATTAATCCGACCATTATCACTGAACATGGTACTACATGAGGTCGTAAGGAAGTGTTTTTGTTTCATGTCTCCTTCTTCGTTTCATGCCTCCTTGTTCGTTCGCTTACATAGTTGGATCAATCTTGAATTTGAACTTTAATAGCACCCTGCGTGGGATCCGCTGCGAGATGGAATGCAGACACCGCATCTTCAAGCTTGAACCGATGGGTGACTAGAGGCTTCAGGTTGATAAGACCACCCGCTACGAGTCGAATCGCTTTAGGGTACTTAGGTGGTCCGGTGAGTGATGGTAGTCGAACAAGATTCAAGTCACATCCTTACCTGGTTTGCATAACGGTACTGAAAGCTGACATCGATTTCATTCGCACTGAGATGCATGAAAGGGAACTACGATGGTCAATGTATAGATTATGGAGACCAGACGATGTAAATATTACCACTTGTTCGTTTTTGCCGACTCCGATGATAAAGACCTTTCCACCAAATTGTGCAGACTGCGAATTATTTAGCTGCGTGAGATGTTACACTAAAAATTTGTCTCTACTCACGTAGATAGCAGTGTGTATACTGTTCTCGATACCTGAACATTCGAGCGCAATCTTGATAGGACCCTGGGCAGCCGCTTTGATCTTCTCAGCGGACTCGTTTGGCGTCGCTCCACGTTCGATCAGCACTGTTCGCACACCAGGCACTAGTTTCCTCGCTAGATCAAGACGGTTCTGGAATAGATCGGTAATAACGATGGGCTCTGCACCTGCCGCCCTAGCAGACAGCAGGGAAACCAAACCGATTGGTCCAGCACCGCTGAAAAGTTGTAAGATACTGGTAGATACGAATGCGGATCACAAAGTTGATGCACCAAATGAGAGTGGAGTCACCAAGACGAAGGCCACTGCGCTCAATGCCGGCCAGCGCAACAGCTAGGGGCTCACACAAGGAGCCTTCCTCGAATGAGACCGAATCGGGCAGACGATGAAGCCATTCAGCGGGGTGGAGATGCCATCGAGTGAGCGTCCCTAACTCAACGAAGGGTTAACGATTATCTCCAGTTCGCGACATTCGACGCACCGTGGAAGGGGGGAGTCGAGAAGAAGACTACGTCAGGACCTGCATCATATTATGTATGTCAGCATTCAGGAATGGATGTCCCTCACACATATCGAACAGTAGTGTAAACACGCACATGCATTGTATCTGCCGATCCTGCAGTAGTCACAAGATGGCTTGGAGCAGGGTACACCCGCCTCGATCGCGACGCGATCACCTGATTATGCATTGAAATCCTGGAACCACAATTTTTGCCTATATGCTCACCTGGTTTCCACTGAGTGACACCGTGCCCCACCTCCACGATTTCCCCAGCAGACTCGTGGCCGGAGCCGCACTGAAGCGGGATTCAATAATTATCCTCCTGCGAAGGAGAACGACAGCCTGACTTCGTCCGTCACCACCATAGAATCACCGACACGGCCATGCTTCCAGAAATGCACGTCACTCCTGTCAATCGATAGCCGGCGTAGATTCGAGCGCGCAAAATGTCACCAGAGTTGTTTTGACGTACCCACAAATTCCCGTAGCACGGACATGTAGCAAGACCTGACCAGGGCCAGGTTTTGGGCGCGGTTTCTCGACGAGATGGATTTCATGGCCAGGGTTGTAGAAAGCTGCGATATTGGCATCCGGAAAAGGGGTCTCATTTGGTCCTAGGACACGAAAGGTGGGGTCATCAAGGACTTTGCGAGGATCATAGATTTCTGCGAAACCACTGTCAGGCATGGCAGGAACTGAAGATACTCGCTGATGAGCAATCGTGGACTTTAGTACGTACTGGGCGGTACTGGTCAGCAGACACGACACGGGCCGGAGCATATCGATCCACAAGAATCACTATGCCGTATCTACCCCTCTAGATAAATCAGGTGGTCCAGAGCTCATAAAAATGGCAGTGCTTCTCAGGGGCCTGGGATCTGAATATCATATCGCGATTTCTGGCACCACGAGTCGCTTTGAAAGTTTCGCCGTTCGGAACAGGAAAGCTGCCGAGCAGGTTATTTGATATTTGAATTTGAGGGCCCAGGGGACTAATGATTAATGAGCGCTGGGCGCTGAGCCTCGACCCAGCCCATGTCTCAAATCAATCAACATCCTGGGAAGCAGGGACAACCATACTTCCAAATAAGCCTGGATTCAGTCGGGTTTCTATCATAAGGTTAGCTGAGTGGCCTAGGCGATATAAGAGCTAAAGAAACATCACACAGGGCAGACTTTATGACTTCACTTAGAGATACTGAATGGGAGTTGTGCACAAGAAGCGATGCGCATGTGAACCCTTCACACGGAAACATGTTCCAAAACTTGGGGTGTACTACATACTTACGGAGAAATCTCATCGACATTCCTGCGGGAAATTGCAATATTGCTATTGCAACAAATCTACTTTAGTGAGTTTAACTTTGACAATTCACGAGGAAGCAACCATGATACGCTGTGGTACTTCGAATTTTGCGGCACACGAATCAAAGAGATCCGTCTTTGCACTGAGGTCCGTTACCATTGGGTGTGAGGGGTATTGGCTGGACAGTCGACTACAAAGGAAGAGATTCCTGAGGATAAACCCTGACAGGCGATCGATGGAAATCAACTTACGTCCAAAGCTCTTCCGCTTCGCTGCGTTTCCCCGCACCAAGACCAGCGGCGACGGTCATACCAGCGAGGACTTCATCCAATCCCTGGTCAGTTTGTGCACGTGACAAGATACTCTCCGCCTCTTCCAAATCGCTCCGTGCAGCTGCCAATTCGCCACGCAAAATGCGAACCACCCCCCTTCCGACCAGCAGGGCAGCCGAAGACACAGAGGGGTTGGCCAACTGTTCGGTGTAGAAGGAAATGGCCGAGGCATACGGCTCTCCTGTCCACGAGTATAGTTTGGGTGAAGAATGAACATTGGAATAAAACTTACCACTTGTTCCCTGGGCGCCAGTGGCCAGCGAGATCGCAGCTTCGGATAGCTGTAGAACAAGAGCATCCGGATTGGCTTGTGTTGCTGTCGACAATATTTTTCGAGCGATATTTGGTCGGGAGAGAGACAAGTATAGATGAATAAGGACAGCAGACCTACGAAAAGCTCAGGAGAGCTTGATGAAATACAACAAGGGCTTACGATTCATTGCCGACGGCGGCTGATTCACGCAGTGTCTCGAGAGCTTCTTCGACTTCACCCGCACGGATAAACGCTGTAGCTGCTAACACAGTGACCATCTCCGTTTCCCATTCCCCGGTGTCTGCATCTTCAGCATCGATTTCTACGCAAAGGTCGCGCAGAAGTTCGAGACCTTCCTCGCCTTGTGCCAAAGCAGCAACGGCGCGAAGCGCGACATTCTCCGACTCGTTTGGGATCAAGGCAAGAGCGGAAGCTGAGTCACCAGATGCCAGGTGAGCACGGGCCTTGTAAAGAATGATCGGGATATAGTCTGGAGAGGAGGGTTCTGGGTTCGGTGTATGGATGAGGGCGGGATAAGCGCCAAGGGTGAACTGTTGTTTGACATGGTAAAGTTCAGACGAATCCATCGTTCGTCGGATTTCGATGGCTCCGAGAAGAACACATAGTACGTCCACGGATAACCGTGTGAATAAAAACAATATTACATAATATCCATTTGGAAATTCACTATGGAAGAATTCTTCCGCCGCTGACTCGGCGATATGATCATGCTGCTTATTACCGAAACTCTCTCACCCACCAGTTTGGTAGGTTTTTTTTGTGAGGCCAACTTGAAGACAACAGCCTCCTGACAGCAGCGCAATTACATCAATAGATCTGTGGTGGCTTGACTCAATGTCATGACGCAAAGCGAGTCGACCCTACTAACGACAGACTCGGAGGTTCTCGTACGTCACTAACCGTTAGCCCGGAACGGTTACCGATTTAGAACAAATTTAGAATGGATCTTTCAAGAAGCTTGTTCCATAGCACCCGTGCGACGGCAGCGTACGATGTTATTTCATATCTTGCAGGAACTTGCTTGAACTAACAACATATCCACCGCCCTTTCACATTGATCAATCCAGGACGCGGCGCGAATGGTTGTCGCCGGGTACGCCAACTTGAAGGCACATTACCTTCGTCAAATGGTCGGCACAAATTCGGCTATCATTACGCGATCCGAATGGGGTATGTGTTCCCAATCAAAATGCAAGGTGGGCGTTGTTCGGTCTATCACTTAGTCCCTTTCTTGGTAGCGCCCTGTTCCCGTGGGCTATAAGTAGCAGAGAGAACCCGTACCTTCTCTTTGCCCCGCCCACCATGTCTGCCCTTAACCGAACCTTTTCGTCACGATTCTCCACCAAGAGCCAGTCTGTAAGTATCTTACATCTCATGCTTCGCGCCAACTCATTTTTGTCAGAATGGCAATGCGTCGCCCGTCGCTGAATCCGCTCCAACTCTCTCGTCGAGCGAATCAGGCGCGGACAAGGCCCTTGCAGCCATCAAAGACCTGGTATGTATATGTTGGTCAAAGCTACTGCGGCACTCTAACATTATTGCAGATGAAGCGTGCCGCTGAGGACATAAATGAGTCCAGCATTGTGGGTCAGCCACATGGAACTTGAGGAGTCAGTCTGATATTCCTTACAGTCTTCTGTCCTCGACCTTATCGAACACTCGGGTGCCATGGACGACCGAAAGATGTTGGTGAGTTTCTAAAGAAATTCTGTTGCTGATATCTCGTAACAAGGTTGTTGTCGATTAGCTTGAGAATCTGTTGTCTTTTATGTCCAACCACCCCTCTGGCATAATTCAAGACCTTCTACAGAGCTTTGTTGTCAAGCTTCGTGAGTGCTCATATGTAATGCATAGGCTTGCTGTTCACGCTCGTACTAGTGTACTATGATCTCCCTCATCCTCCTTCGACATCCTGTGGCCCCAAGTATGCATTCCGCACCGCGGATGGGTCTAACAACAACCCTGATTGTCCTGATTTGGGCAAGGCTGGGACGCCATATTCACGTTCCGTGCAACAGGGTAACCCTCTTCCAAAGAATCAGCTGCCTGATGCTGGTCTAGTATTTGACACTTTACT